>JADFUC010002237.1:0-199935 GCA_019722365.1 Lithospermum erythrorhizon | reverse complement strand
ATCGGTATTACTTCGTTCAGTTGTATTGCTGGGTGCAAAATTAATAGTCGTACTTTCTTTTTTCGTTTCTTTTTCATGATTGTGAAACAGATAGTTTGATAGTAGCGTGAATTTTTCTTTTTTTTAGCTGTTTTTTCAATTATTAACTTCATTAGAAATTCGATAAATGAATACCGATTGTTAATAATAAACTCTCTAAGATAATATTTTTTAGCCCGATCCCATTCGAGGGGATTGTTGAATAATGGTGATAGATTTCAAACCTATTTTTGAGATATGAATTGGTATGTGAGCCCGTGTTCTACGTATTAAGCTTAAAATGTCACTTGTAGAAAAGATCATGGGTAATGGGGAATATGGGTAGCTGGGAACTTTTTGTGTTGAAGGTAGGTCGGAGTGCGAGGCCGCGTTGCTTGATGGATCAAATTATGACTATTGGTGCAGCGCGTTCAAATATCACGTTAAGCATCGGCATTTACAAATTATAGAGTGATCGTCAAGGACCACTCATTCCAATGAAATACCAAGTGCTTCAGCCGGTGCTCATAGGAACGGCGAAGTGGAAGAGGCCCGATATAAAGAGAATTAGGTGCCGGCGATAGAGTTCCGATTGAAGATGTTGACAAAGAAGAGGATAGTGTGCTAAGGGATAGGAACTCATGAGAAGTGGAGTTGAATTCAAAGCCATTCATATTTCTTCTATTCCATAATGTATGGGAAAGGTATATGAGTGAGGATGCGAAGTCGGCCCCGGAGGAGATATGGGACTTGCTAGAAACCCTTTCGTGTTAGTTAGTCAAGTGAAGACTACAAGGGCTCGACTTTTTGACTAGAATATCAAACCTTTGAAAGAATGTATCATGGAGAATCCATCAAGATATGCATCAAGGTTCAATGCCATCATCAACAACTTGGACTCTACAGGAAGACATTCTCATAGAAGGTTAAATGGAGAATCATGAAATAGTAAATCAGAGTTTGGCAAAAGGTGTAATGCTATAAATGAGCCAAAGAGACATGAGACTCTTCCCACCGAAGGCTCGTAGGATCCTTGAAAGCCGAGAAGGAAGTGATTGCTAAGAACAAGGCTGGGAATTAAGGGACAAAAAAGAAAATAGCTCTTGTGGCAGAAGTTCAAAAAGTAAATAGAAAGAAGTGAGGCGATGAGGATGATGAAGATATGGTCATGTTAGCTAGAGACTTCAAAAGTTTCTAAAATTCAAAAAAGTAACAATGATCATGGTCATAGAAACTTCAAGAAATATGACAACTATGAAAAGGAAATGCGAAGGCAAGACAAGAGGCAAAATCAAAGAGAGATAACGTACTTTGAATGCAATGGCAGGACATCTCGAGACGGATTGTCCTCGTCTAGCCAGAGGTCTCAACCCAAGAAAATATGCTATGAGTCACTTGGGATGATGAATCGAGGCGAATCCGACTCCGAAGTTGAAACATGCAGCGTGGTAATACCGTAGCACAGATTCTATGGAAGTACCTGCTTGCTTCTCTTTCTTTTTGGGATGATGACTGCTTTCGTGATGATGAGCAATCAGTGATTTTTGACAAGTTAAGCAATATTTATAATGAGTTGATAGAAGTTTTTGAAAAAATTGCTTAAAAATTGAAGAACTTTTAAAGAAAACCAGCAAAAGCTTGCTTGCAAGACCACCTCTCTTGAAAATGATCACTCATTAAAACGACTCCAGAATTTGCAAAAATGATGGCATTCTTGAAAAATTGGGCTTAAACAAAATCGCCAAAAGGTTGAGTTAGAAAGCGTAGAACTCAAGAAATCACTCAGCGTTTATTCTTTTGAGAACAAACAAGTTGAATGAAATTAGCGATCTTTCTCGGCGTTATCGACCAACAAAAGGGGTTAAATTTATTCAAATGATAACTCTTATCGTACTAATGTTGCTTCATCATCGGTATCAAGTTTGCATGGGCGCATTTCACTTGCACTTATTGCGAAAAAAGGAAATCACAAGTCTTCAAAATGTCCCATTCAAAAGTTAGTGAGAATGGGCACATGTATCCCAATCTCTAAGACCGAAATGGATTGGCAGAAAATCCGTTCTATACCAACCCCCAAAGGACCCAAATCGCATTAGGTACCTCGAATGAAAATTGACTTTGTGTGTAGAACCGCTCATCCATGAAAGAAAACATTTGGATACAGTGTGGATGGCGGATGTTCGAGGCACGCATGTGAGAATGCTCGCTCTTCTTGAGAAGCTTAGTAACAAGGCGATTGGAAATGTAAAGTTCGCGAACAACGAAGCAGCAAAATCCTAGGTAAAGGGTGTATTGGTAAGAAAGGTTGTTTAAAATTAAAATACTTTTACTTGTTGATGGCGTAAAGTTTAATTTGCTAAGTGTGAGCCAATTATGTGAAAATGATTATGAGGTAAATTTTAAACATAAATGTGTTATTTCCAAATGCTTAAATCTTCGTTTATTTGTGCATGGCTATCGATCGAATAATGTGTATTATGTTAATTTTGATTGGTTGAAGCTAGTAACATTTGCATGAATGTGGTCCATGATGGCGTGAGTTTGTGGCATCGGCGGTTGGAGTCGTGCTAGTATTGAAATGTTATCTAAAATTGCATGGCACTCACATGTAAAAGGTCTACCAAATCTCTCGTATAAAAAGGTTAAACTTTGTGATGCATGTCAACTTGGTAAAATGCACAAATCTTCGTTTAAACCTATAAATCTTGTTTCGTCAAACCATGTGCTTGATTTGTTACATATGGATTTGTTTGGTGAAATGGATGTTGAGAGTTTAGGTGGATCGAGAGAATATGTTTATGTTGTGGGCCGATTACTCGATTTACTTGGGTAATTGGCCTTGCTAATAAAAGTGATGCTTTTAAAGAGTTTGCTAAGTTGTGTAGAAAGCTCATGAATGAAAAGGGATTCAAAATCAAAGCCATAAGAAGCGATCATGGAGGTGAGTTCGAAAATGAGGAGTTCGAGGAGTTTTGTGGGGAGTATGGGATCCAACATAACTTTTCGGCACCAAGAACACCTCAACAAAGATAGGTTGTAGAGCAAAGAATTAGGACCATTCAGAAATGGGCCGTGCCATGTTAAATGGCTGCTGAATTTGCCAAAATACTTTTGAGGGACATGCAAGTGGACCTTTGCGTATTTTTACTCGACGGGTATTCACTTGGAGCTTTATTCTTGACAAAACTCTTCTGAGCTTTGAGTATGGTAAGATCCTACGTATTGATTATTTTAAAGTCTTTGGATGTAAATGATATATTCTTAACACCAAAGATAGATTAGGAAAATTTGATGCTAAAATACATTAGAGGCAATCTTTCTTGGTTGTTCTAAAACTAATTAAAAGCGTATATAGTCTATAATAAGAAGGATCGATAAATTGCAAGAATCTATTCATATTGCTTTGATGAATCTAATCCGTTTGTTGAGAAGGATTGTGATGAATGAAGATGATCCATTAGGTGGAAATGTGGATGAGAATTCCCGAAGAAGTGATAGACCTGAGAGCCAAGTATCAAATGAGGAAGCATCGATTATGGGGAACAAACAAATAATCATCGGGAACCCATGAGATGTGGATGATTATCTCCATGGCTGAACACATGAAGATCTTCCCTGGGAGGCGAGGATCATCGAATCATCCCCCGGATCTCATTTTGGTGATATCTCAAAGGGGTAACTACTCGATCCTCTTTAAAATAATGTATGTCTTCGTAGTGCTTATGTATCTCGAGTAGTACCTACAAATATTAAACAAGCTACAGAGGATCAGGATTGGATTTTATCTATGCAAAAGAACTTGAACAATTTGAAGATGCAAAGTTTGGCATTTGGTTGAAAACAGCGATAAAACCATTATTGGGACAAAGTGGGTTTTTTGAAATAAACTTGATAGAGCGGTGTTTTGGTAAATAGAAATTCGTCTTGTTGTTCGAGGTTACAATCAAGAGTCGAAGGAGTTGACTTTGATGAAACTTTTTGCTCCGTGGCTAGGTTGGAATCCATTCGTATTATTCTGGCCTTCGTTGATCATGGTTCAATACACGAATGGATGTAATGACTTTTCTAAATGGTTTTTTAGATGAGGAAGTTTTTGTAAAACAACCTCCGGGTTTTGAAGATCCTAATTATCCTCATCATGTTTTCAAACTAGATAAATCCCTTTTACTGTTTAAAACAAGCACCTAGAGCTTGGTATGAGAGGTTAAGCACACGTTTAGTTGTGAATGGTTTGAAGAAGCTCGATTCATATTTTCCTTAAAAGCCAAGGAGCAAACATCTTATAGTAGTTCAAATTTATGTTGATGATATTATTTTTCGGTTCTACTAATAATTTGTTTGTGTGAGGAATTTGCGAAATAATGACAAGTGAGTTCGAGATATGAGCATGATGGGCGAATTAGACACTTTCTCGAGACTCAGTAAAACGAATGGATAATGGCGTCTTAGCCGTTAGTCAAAAGCGAGTTCGAAAGAGCTCATAAAGAAATTTGAGATGGAAGATGCAAAGCGATCGGAACTCAATGTCTACTTCAACAAAACTTGACAATGATGAGCAAGTACATGCGTCGATGAGACAAAATATCGAGGTATGATTGGTAGTATTGTCTTTACGACACAGACCCGATATTATGTTTGCCGTTTGCTTGTGTGCTTTCGTTTCCAAGCTTGTCCCCAAAGAGTCTACCGTATTAAAGCGGTTAAAAGGATCTTTCGATGCATTGAAAGGAACACTTGAGTATGGGCTTTGGTATCACCTTGAAGCGAAATTTTTTGAACTTGTGGGATACTCGGATGCGGATTTTGCGGGTTGCACACTTGATAGAAAGAGCACTAGTGGGACTTGTCACTTCATAGGACATAGCCTCACCTCATGGTCAAGCAAGAAGCAAAATAGTGTTGCATTGTCAACGGCGGAGGCTGAATATGTGATTTGGAAATTGTATTTGCTTTCGAGTCTTTGGATGAAACAAACTTTGGAAGATTTCGGAATCAAGTATGATCAAGTTCCGGTGTTATGTGACAACACAAGCGCCATCAATATTGCCAAGAATCCGGTGCAACATTCAAGGACCAAGCACATTGAAATCCGTCATCACTTCATCCGGGACCATGTGCAAAAAGGGAACATTGATCACCGAGTTTGGCGGGAATGAGAATCAGTTGCGGACATCTTACTTTGACATTTACCGAGGATCAGATTTAACGCATTAGGCGTATTTGGGGATGCTTGATCTTTCTAGTAAGTAATCTTGTATTCTCGTGCCTTTTATGCTTTTTTAATTGATCGTATATGTGTTTAAATTATGTCAATATTGTTTTATTGGATGATAAGCCAAATGATAAAATTGTCCGAAATGGTTGTGAGTTGAATTGTTGGGGATGCTAGTGGAGTTTTTGAGGATTATGGTTGTGTTTCGATGTTGAAGATATTGGTTGTATGATATTGAGGATAGTTGATTTGATTGGATGTGTTTCGGGTTGTTTTGGGTGATTATTGTTGGAGTATTGTTGGCCGGGAGATTTGTGTGTGTGGTATTGTGGATATATGTAAATTTTGGGGGCTTTATGCGACGAGACCCCATCGTGACCTCCCTGCCCCGATGAGGTCTCGATAGGCGTGGATGAGGATTCACCTTAGCGTGAGACCACTTGCCGATGAGGTCTCGTCTGATAATAAATTCGTCATGTGAGACCCCCGCCGAATGGGTCTCGATGGCGGAGATAACCAAGCCCAGTAACCGCCTCATGAGACCTCGCCAGACAGTCTCGAATGGGTCTCGATGGTGACCTATAAATACCCTATCGGCCGATTTAGCACCTCATTTTAAACCAAAAAATTCCCAGGAATTCGGACCTAATTCACCGCCTTATGCATTCAATCTTTCCTTACATTGATTCACCAAAAACTCACCACATTTATCACTCTAAATTTACTACATTTCCATTTTACAAACCTAAACACTATCCCTCTTCCAAAATTCATCATAAAAATGGCCTCAAACCCTTCGAACCAACCAAAAATTTTAGAACACGAAATCCTAAATCTCTAAACAAGTTGTTGTTTATGGTGGAAGTTCCTCAAATCTACAATCTAGTGCCAATGTGAATCCTTTACTTTCAGAGGAGGAAAAGTGGAAAGGATTGGGAAGCCCCGACATACTTGATGGATATTGCACTATGATGGAAGTAGTTTGGAGGGCATTCACGATGCAGGAGTTGAGGTGAATTTAAAAATGGAAGAAATTTTAGGTAAGTCCTATGACATCTTCCCAGTTAGGTTTACTTCTTTTATGAGCATGTTATCATTGGCGCTCTTAGTAAGCGACAATCTTAATAGTTGGAGTTTAATGGAAAGTCGTATGACTATAAGATGAGGAATTTTAAAGATGATTTTGGATTGTCTAGTAATGGTTTTGCTAGTTATGCTGTTGATATGTGGCCTCCAGTATGAAATTAGTCGGCCCGGATGTGACCCGTATGTTGAATAATGGTCGGAGATTTAGAAACGGGTATCGAAAGAAAGGGGTAGTCGATCTTTGTGCAGTATACGTACATGCGTGGGGAGGCCGAGTTTGTTAATGCTTGTTGTGGCAAGTCATTGGTTTCAGTGGGTTCTCGAGGATAGGAATCCACGAGAGTAGGGTTGTGAATTCTTTGACCTCTGAGTTTTTGCTTACATGACGGATCAACGCCCACTTATCGTTGTGCATTTCGCGTAAATCATTTCTGTAAGAGCGATACTAAGGCGACCCATTCTTCCGTATGGGATCTTTATTACACACGTAGGTGTGGGAGGAGATAGAATTGTTTCTAGGGAGTACGCTATTGGTAGGGGGGCCGCAGCGTAGGATTACGAAGACTACTTTAAGAATTGTACAATTGTGTTTCATAATAATCGTCTTTGGTGGAAGTAGGAGGCAACATTGTAATCGCGAGAATAGGAAGCAATCCAACCATGATGGGAGAAATGGTTTGGGGAAGTTGATGACTTGGAGGATCCGGTATTTTCGGATGATGAAGATGTTGATGATGATGATTTCGGCGAAGATGATAGTGATGACGAGGCTCGCCGTGGCGAAGAGGTAAGATGTTGAACCAGCGAGACAAGGCTAAATGAGATTGCGAGGCTGACAAGCCATAGAAGATAATCAAGTGCTTCTCGCTAAAGGTCAAGAAACTACTCATCCAAGGAGAACAAAAGAAGCTTAAAGATTATGTAAAAGGAATTATGAAATTCCCTTTGCTTTGCTTTGGAGAAATGACTGAAGATGAAGGCCAACAAGAAGTATTTAGTGTATTGGATGATGAAATTTGAAGTTGAGGATACCGCGCGGTGGCGGTACAATCTGCGTCAGCGTCTCGCCGCATCCTACCGAAACTTCTTCTCGGGGATTGGGATTGAAGATTTTCTTATTGATGATGATGATGAAGGCGGATGTGAGGATCGTTTCTTCGACAAAGGCGGCGGTGGTCGAAGATAAACTAAAGATGACTTGGACCTTTTAGAATTGTGTGTGTTGCTTGATTTATGCCTTGTTTGTTCTAGTTTTACCCCACTTTTTGCTTGATGATCCCAAGGGAGTTGTAATAGACTTATCTTTGTATTTGTGTTTTAAACTTTATTTTAGTTTGTTGTGTCTTAACTTTAGTTTGATATGGTTTTTATTGTGTTTCTACAAACATTGGATGCTTTCGTTGTTATATTAAGCTTTTGTTTGATGCTTAATTATCTATCTTATGCAATGCTATTATATTGAGCTTCATTGTTTATTTCATCCATGGTTGTAATGGTTCTATATTCATAAAGAAGCCTTGGGAATCTTATATTTGAGGGAGTGTTGCCTTTTTGTCTTATATTTCCTTCCCGTAAGTCAATTTGTTATCATCAAAAAGGGGGAGTTTGTTGAATAATGGGATTCCATTCAAACCTATTTTTGAAGATAACAAATTGTTTAATCGAACTAATCCCGTTTTCGAGTGAACATGTATTCAGGTTTATTCCTTAATGAGTTCAAGCGCTTAAAATGTTGATCGGGATGTTCGGAGGCTCATGGATGAGTCTATCGAAGCCTTAAAGCCTTTCAAAGGAGCTCGTGTTCTTTATTGTCTATAGGCGTTTGTAAGAAACTCTACACTCTAGTATATTGTCGTTTTTAAATATGTGAGTAATGACTTTTGCGATTTAATCTAATTGTGTTTTAAATGATGATCAAGTAATTTCTAATCAAAGTATAAGTGATTATTGGTTGTCTCGTACAAATATTTATTATTAATAGATTTCGTTTGAGGTGGCCGTGAAGAAGCGATCTTTAGTTTAGAAAGAATATTTCGAACCATGAGACCCCATCGAGAGGGTTCACAGGTCACGATGATCGAGACCTCATGAGACCCCTGCCGATAGGGTCGATGATCGAGACACGACCTGCCGATAGAGATGCATACGAGCAGACTTTTTGACCGTTGCCCTGCGATCCGTCGTGGGCTCGTGAGACCCCGGTCTCGACAGGAGATCACGATCTTGAACTCTTTTCCCGGTATAATTTTTGGCACTATTTAAAGCCCTCTTCTTTTCAAAACACAAACAACTTTTGCAAATCTTTTTTGACCTAATTTTGAGCATTGATTCATTTGCAAACAAAAGCAAAAATCATAACTCTACATTTAATTCAACATCTTTTTGTAGAGAGTTTCCTAGTTGTGTGATTATTTCCATTTCTCAAACAAATATTGTATTGAGTGAAATCCTTGTGTGGGAAGCATAGGGTTGCTATTCTAGGTTGAGTAGTATATTGAAATCCTGGGAGAGTATTCTTGGGTTCCTAATCTAGGTCGATTAGGAGTCGAAATCCTTAGCGGGTAGCTTAGATTAAACTTAGTGGAGAATTTGGGTGTTTGATAATAGGCTTGAGAGAGTTGTTTGTGTGTATTCAAACATTTCTTCAGAAGTCTGATTTATCTTTGCGAAATCGAGGTTGGAAAGCCCGGCTGATCGGCGATAGGGAACCGAAGCTGGGTAAAATCGTAGCGTATTGTTTCTCTTTCCTTGCTCTTTACTTTCAAGTAGTCTTTTTATTATTGCTAATCAATTTGATTATTAATATTGTTGACTAATCTTTCTCGAGCTTGGGTTGTAGATCTATCACATTAATCTTTATTATCATTGTGTATTAATTCCGCATTCTTAAGATTAAAACTCGAAAAAAGTTAATATAAGGAACTTAAAACCTTATTACTTTACAAAAAAGGTTAAATCTAGGCTACTTGATGATATAGTTGAAATTAATAATTCGAGCTCTTTTTCGTTCCTTTTCATTATTTCTACTCACAATCATATCTTGTGGTGCTTTTTTTTAGTTCCTTTTCACGTGAATATATATTTTTTCCTTTCTTTACTTGATTTCCTTTTTCAATTATCAACTTCTATTAGAAACTTGGTATTTAAATAAACTGCCAAGATTAGTTAAATAAGTATTGAATAGAAACGTTAAATAGCTGAATAGAAGATAAATGCTTGAAATCGTTGTGGCAGGCACCTTACTAGTTTTTAATGAAATGCGACCCAGGCCTAAGTAAGAGAATCATGCAAAATACCTAGAGTTATCATAGTTTGACGAAGAGATCGATAACTAAATATAAAGTTGAATGAAGTAGTCGTACTTACATATATATATATAACAATTAACCTGCAATTTAATAGGACAAGGTTTAATCTAGTCGGTAAAAGATTTATCACTTGGTTTTCCTCGTTAACGAGCGTCTGTTGGAGTTGAAGCCAATTTTTCGAAGGCTGTCACAGGGCGACCGGCACCTACAAGGGTGATCCGCGGACCAAATTCTTGACAACCGATTGAAATGTTTCGGAAAATTTTATTACTGGATCTTTCCCTTGAAAGGCATTCGGATCGCGTCTTTAGCTAACGATTCTGGCGCTTTACTTGAGTTAAATGATAAATTTCACTTGAAGTGATCCACGACGATTGCCTTTTTTCACAGTCAGGAAACGTCATTCAGATATAGAACATTGTCGAAGAGAGACATAGCCAAAAGCAATTCTTGCACATTGAAAGATAAATAATCTGAGCGAGGGTTGAAAAAGACATAAAATTGAGGGAGCAAGTTGAAAAGATAACAAAGTTTAGGAGACGAGTTAAAGTTAAATGATAATTCGGAGGTAAGCGACTAATTAGCCGATGAATTATTGCATTATTATTGACTAAGTATATGGTGCTAATAAATTTGTAGCTAGTGTTGTTGCTCTAACATAGTTATTAATACAGTACTGTTGAATTGTTGACTACTGATTGCACATGTGCGTGTAATAATTATGAAAATAAAATACTCCCCAATAAATCTAGATCACAACAATGAAGTACTGTTACAATAACTTATTTTTCAATAACTTATTTAAATTCTTGAAATACGGTTTTAAAAACGTAAATATACAATTAGATAGATGTAGAAAATTATATAAAAGTTGATATTTGAAATATATATTGAAGCGAATACATGAATCTCGCGTATACATATTATTTTAACATCGGTAATGAAAAGTGTGATCGAAATTTATAAAAAGTTTGTGCAAAATAGTGAGAGAAATGGAATAATGCTTTTTTTAATGGAAAAGAGTATATTGTTTAATAAGTTTTTTTAATCGTGATTCAATATTTTATTTTGTTTTGATAGTAGTTTCATATTTTACAACTACAAGAAAAAGGGATTATAATTTTCTTTATTCGTGATCTCACTAATCAATTCAATGACGACTCATCGACGAATTTGTCTGAGACTTGCTTGTAGATGTTGACTTTAAAATATTAGTGATGATTCTAAGTTATTTATTTATTTTAAAATATTTTTTTAGTGGTCCAAATAACAGAAGTCTATCACTAATACATACTTCGTATAATCGATGTTGACTTTAAAATATTAGCGATGATTCTAAGTTATTTATTTATTTTAAAATATTTTTTTTTAGTGAATTGCAAATAAACAGTCTATCACTAATCTTGTAATACATACTTCGTATAATCAAAAGTATTAACTTAGGCATTGATGCAGATCAGTGTTAAGCCATGACACGACGTATTACAATGTAAAATTTTAAAGTATCGGGAATAAATTTTTACATCTTGGTTCCTCCTTTGATACGACATACAAATAATATGTTGTCATTAAGTATTATTTTTAATATACGTATGTATATAAAAGTAGGGATACTTATCTACATTTTTATACTTAAGATGATATGTGTATTTGTGGCGAGGTATAGCGAGGATTTGATATTAACCGTATACGTTATCTCATACTGTTAAAGATATATGTACAAGCACCAGTGGTCTAGTGGTAGAATGGTACCCTGCCACGGTAGAGACCAGGCTTCGATTCCCGGCTGGTGCATATTAAGAGCAATGACGATTCTTCTGCGCAGCTTGTGAATTTAGGGTATTCATCATCGTCTGATATAACAGATGACAAAATGTGCATCTGAGCTCAACTTCTTTTTTTTTAATTCCTTTTCTTTCAATTTTCTCCCTATCATCTTAACAAGAATCTAATCAGGAATCGAATTAGAAGAACGAATCTATTTGACGAAAAGAAGAGAAGAAGAGTTCGGTAGCAAAATGGTAGACATGCTAACAACTGAGCCACTGTAATGAAAGAGAAATTAATTACAATATACTTGTCTTTAATACATTTGATAGTTAACATAATGGAGGATTGGTGACACAGAATAGCCTATACTGTATATCACATATATAGAGATAGACATAACTAAAGTTTTTATGAAATAACATTACTAACATATACAATAATATGCATATAGGGGTAAGATATATAGATATTCGCTTATATCCCATCACGAACATGTTATTTTAGGGTAAAAGGAGTTGGGGATCATCGTTTATGTTTCGGTTATGATACCGATTGATAAATTTAGGTTTCAAAAGGTCTTAGTGGAATTCTTATGTTTGAAATGTCGATCGATTGATGCTTTCGCTTAATTTTCTATCAGAGTCTCCGTTAATTGTGGTCATGTAGGAATCACGTGACACTTCCCTAGGCGTTTTAGTCATTTCGCATCTTATTTTTGAAAAAGAGCAAAAAAAGCATGAAGTTATGTTTGGGTTATGAAATTAAGATCGATCATTTATGTTTAATCGATCTCAGTTGATACAGCGCAATTTCTATTAAGCGCCATTAATTGGGTCGTATGGTAGTGGCACTTTTGAGAGCATTTTAGTCATTCATAGCTTAATTTTTTTAAAAAATCCAAAATTAAGTGGAATATTTATTTTTATCAAAGCGTTTTGATAAAAGTAAATGATCGATCGATTTTGGAAATGCCCTCAAAAATGCACTGATACTTGATGCGGAGCTTAACGAGGATGATAGTAATGGCGGGCTGAAACATAAGTGATAAACCGATGACCTTTTGAAACATAGGTTATCGGCAGGGTATACTTGGCTTGTAAGTGATCCTCACTGTCTTTTGCTCTTAAAAAATCTTAGGTATGAAATGGCTAAAATGCCTCAAAGATGTCGCGTGACCCCGATTATGGAGACTTAATGAAAAATTAGTGAAAATGCCGGCGAGACTCGATTAACAAGTGATCGGCTAGGCTACCCCAAAGCGTAAGTGATCAGCCAAATCATAATAATCAGTATGTAATGATTTATACTATTTGCCTTATTATTTAATGTTTAATGTAGATGCATGACAAGTAAGATGTACTAATCATATTTTGAGTTTCAAAATTTTCCAATTATATATCTTGTCGACTGAAAATCAAAATCAAAATATTGAGTATATATATAACATCTTAACATGAGTAGCTTTGAGTATCTAGTTTTATCATACTCCCTCCATTTAATGAAAATTGCTTATTTTTATATTTTCTTTTATTTCATATAAATTATCTTTATTTGATCAATTTGTATATATATTTTAAGAAATAAGACAATTTTTTTAAGCAACATTGAAATATTTTCTATTAAATTTTTAAGAAAGTTAAAACTAAACAATCTAGTTTGACACTTCAAATATCATAAAGCACTTTAAATCACAACGAGTCAACAAACACAATAACCTTTTTTCAATTTTGCCGAATAATTTAGAATCTAACTTATTTCTAAGTACTCTAGCTGTTCATCCAATGAAGATTGTCTAGTTTTTATTTTTTTCAAGGGAATATACTTCATATATAATATGGGAAGAGACAGTGAAATTCTTAAAGTTGAAACTCCATGATCTCGAAGCCCCACTAAATTTTTAAAAATAAGTTAACTTTTTATATATTATATTATTTTTTAATAATTAAATATTATTTCAACTTAATCTATTCAATTATTTTTCTTTTTCATTTTCTTTTCATATAAATTATATTTTAATAATTAATATTATATCGATTATACAAAAAATTAATATAAAAAGTAATGAAAATTGTTAAATACGTATTCGCGGTAGATTTGTGTCACGGAGTAACTAATATTCTAATAATAGTCAAAGTTGGTGTACATTTTCAAATGCATGTAAAATTGGTCAAACATGATAAGTTATACCAAATAAAAAAGACTTCAATGTTTTAATCATAGTGAAAATTTATTAAGTCTTTGGAAAATGCTAAGGTAAATTTATTTTTACAAATCTTCGAAAAATATATTTAAAAGAAATCCTAAAAAATTAGTAATTTCAAAATTAAAAGAAACATAAAAAAAATATTTAAAAGAAATCCTAAAAAATTAGTAATTTCAAAAGGAAACGAAAAAAAATTGAACCGGGCATCAATCCGGCGGGCTGGGGCTGTATATTACCATCATCTTCCATTCGGCTTAGAAATTACTTGGGCCCAGGTCTGCTCCATTTTTATTGGATGGGTTCTTTTTATTTTATAATTATTCCCATTTTTATGGAAAGGCCCAGATTAAGAAAATTAGGAGCCCAAGTAACCCCTTGATGCACCTAAACGGGCCCAGATTATATAATAGCAACAACCCCTTATTTCAACTGCCCTAATCATATTAATGGGTGTCATTAATTATATAAAGATCATTAGATTACTAATGAGTCGATGCGGGACTAATTACAAGAACTATCTGATTGATTAAATTGTCGGGTTAAGATACCCCTTCAATTATGATCTCTCCAATTCTCTCAAGTTGTGCATAAAATGAAGAAAGTCGATATATTATCAACATAATTATTCCAATATAACAATGCCCCCGTCTTTCGACTTAAGGACTGAATGCTATGATTCTTCCAAGGGAGGATCACTTGTTTCCAGGTGTACAACAACAGAAGAATTTACAAATCTGTGACAAGAAAAGCCAGGTCATGTAAATTTATCAATCAAGGGACTGAAAATCTGCTGCACATACCACCTCCAAAATCCAGATTCCTACTTGAAGTGTGAAGCAGCTTCATAATGGCTGAGGTTGCGGATCAGGAGGAAATAATGTAAGAAGAAAGCGATGAATCATCTCATAACTGGTGAACGTTATAACAGCAGCTGGAGTTGTCCTGAGCAAATTGGTGGCACATCCACGGTAAAAACCAGGAATTCCTTCGCTCTGAAAAACTTTTCGAACACAGTCAACCACACCCACGTAACGCTTCTCAGAATGGTACCCTTGTTCTTGGAGTCTAGAGCGTACAACCTACATGTGCAAAAACAAATTATCCCATATGAACGGCTAGATAATATTTCTCTCAACTCAATCCGGGGTATTGATGTTAACACAGAATATATGAGGACGAAAATAGACCTCGAGCCAGTAGCTACAGCTTACAATTTCAGCTTTTTAGCTTACCTTTCAATTATAGGTTCTTTGCTTACTGAGCAGCATATGGTTAACAACTTAACATAAACTGCAGATTATAATTATGATGCCTTTATATATATCAGTACCCTTATACTCCCTCATTCTCAATCTAATTGGCTGATTTGGGCTTTTCCCCAAAATTTATGAACCATATTGGATCAAGTCGTTTGCCTCCCTGTCATCACAGGGGTTAGGAGGATAACATGCACAAAAATTGAGTGCAAGAAAGCATAATAAAAGTAAACTTTGAATGGAACACCAGTAATCGAGCTATTAGTGACAAAAATCAGTAAGTTTTTTTAATTAAATTCTTTAGTTCAATATCAACATACCTCATGTGGGTAAGTCAATGACGAGGCCAATATTTTAGATACTGACGATGCAAGAGCAACCTCACCTGCACCGAGTCTGTCCGTTGCAATATTTTCTGACATCATTTGAACACAATGCAAAACTTCAATTCAGTTTGTTCACATGGAAAAATAAAGGAAACTCCTGCAGCAGATTTATCAATGAATATTAACCTCTACTGGCAAGGTAAACCTTGATCTTCTCATATATAGGGAACTGGATGGCAACATGGGTGATACCTGCCAATGCTGGTACAAGACCACTGTGAACAATAAAAGAATACGTTTAAACTACAAGAATAAGACAGTCAACATTCAGCTACGTTTTTAACCAGATAACACTATATTTGTATTTGCTTAAACAGGAAATTCAGTCCCTAACAAAGATTTAATATACACAACAAGCACTTAGAGCTATCTGAGAAACAATCAGTTTATCAGTTATCTGGTTTCGTATAGCTGCTCAAATAAATTTAAACTGCACGAGTGAAGTTCTAAATGGGTTGGAGTTTTTTCTCAAAATGATTATCTATAAAATTAGCGTGGACAGATCACGTGTATGGGTAGGATTTACAACAAACTAAAATAACCTGTATAGTCCACGAATACCCTCCTCGTGAGCAATTCTTCTCAAAGCAGAAAGTGTACTACGGTAGGGCACCACAGTTGACCGCATTCCTTGGGTCTACAGACACAGGACCAAGGAAACACTTCATCAATTACAAGTCATTGTCAATTTAAAATGCAAAATTTTAACAGGAAGTTTTTATGTGTATTATTTAATGGGATGCACCTTTTGATATAAACTTAAACTTCATTGAATAGAGTATTTTCTTCAAAATAGATAAATTATTACGTTACAAGCATACATCCAAGTTAAACAGGGATGGAGGTGGTATTTCTAAATGGACTACCAGAAATAGTACAAACATTATCCAATATCGATTGAGTCAGCTCAGTCAACACTCTTACCAGAACATTAGTATAGATCATATGACTAAAATCAAATGGAAAGAAAAGAACCAGAACAGCTTACTTGGAATCTTGTTTTAACAACCCAGAGAGGGTTGGTAGCTATAATAGTAGCGGCTCCTGCACCTGATGCAGCCATCATATTTGCACCAACAGAGAGCTGATGATTTGCATCTACAATATTCAGGGTCAAGAAATTCATAGTTAGGAAATTTCATGATCAATGGAATTTATATAAATATTTGATCTTTCCTTAGGGGGGAAGAGTCAGAAGACAGACAAATATCCACAACAATAGATAATCCACAGACCATTTGAGCAAAGAGAAGTTTTGAGCTGATCATAAATAGTAAAATACACCTGTAAAACAGTAATGGAAATGTTAAAATGAATATAGTAGGTATTTATAAAAACAGGGACTTGAAACAATATAGGTGATGTAAAAAATAGTTCCATATGTAATCTTTAAGGGACTTAAAAAACATGATTGGTATGGTAGCAAAAGCATAATGGCTGAGAAACACTTCTTATAATTCAACATTAAATTACGTACGAGATGCCTGATTAAACAACAATACAACAGTAACACTACTTACAGCCCAGTTCGGAAGCAAGGCCAGGACTGTGGGAGCTAGGCCACGGTACATGCCACGGATCCCTTCCTTCTTGAAGATCTGTTCTAAACTCCCAACAATAATACTGCCTGATCACAAGTTCAAAGATAATTAACCTTCGTATGGACATACCCTATATATACCACTTAGTTCAGTCACACCTTGTAAATTGAGGACAACAAATTAGCAACACTACCTAATTTTTAACTCAAAAAGTAAAACTTTAATCTTTAGAAACTAAGTACTGCAAATTTCGGTTTTGTAATACCTTTAAGATTGGTGCTACCAAGCTTGGGTAAGCCATGAACTTGAAGCCTAGTCTTGATAACATCTAACGGACACACAAAAGTTGCTGCAATAACTCCTGCACCACAAAAACAGGAAGGATCCTGATAATTCCATAAATCATAAAAGTAACCAAACCTTAATAACTAAAGACTAGCTTTCAGTCAATTGCAACAAAAAATTATTAACTTTGATTCCCAATGGTCAAAATATACTAACTTCTCGGCCTCAATTGGCACACATAACTTAATTCATATCAAAACCATCCTATAATTAGTAAAATAAGTTAAAGATACCATCTTTTTCACCAAATATATACAACATACACAAAAAAGTTTCTATGTTCAAAATTAAAAAAAAATCAACCATCAAAACTCAGAACTAGACAATCTTTCACTAGATTCAAAATTATCATGTTAATTGTAAAGTACCCTAAAAATGCCATCTTTCAATATACTCTTCACCAAATACATACAACATACACACAAAAGTAGCCAATTTCAAACTTAAAAAAGTGAAACCATCAAAATTCTAAACTAGCCAATCTTTTACTCGAATCAAAACTATCATGGTAATACAATCTTTTGATGTACTTTTCACCAACTACATACAACATATACAAAAAAGTATTCAATTTCAAAGTTAAAAAAGTGAACCATCAAAATTCAAAACTAGCCAATCTTTTACTCGAATCAAAACTATCATGGTAATGGCAAATTACAGTAAAAATACAACCTTTTGATGTATTTTTCATCAAATAGATACAACATACACAAAAAAGTATTCGATTTCAAACTCAAAAAAGTGAAGTAGTGAACCATGAAAATTCAAAACTAAACAATCTTTTACTTGAATCAAAACTACCATGTTAATGCTAAATTATATTCAAAATAAAATCTTTTGATATATTTATCACCAAATACATACAACATACCAAAAAAGTATTCGATTTCAAAATTAAAAAGTCTAACCATGAAATTTCAAAACTAGAGAATCTTTCTATCTTGATTGTGAAGTACCTAAAATATATCATCTTCAATATATTTTCACAAATACATACAATCTTCCAATATATTTTTCATAAAATAAATACAACATACTGCTACAAAAGATCCCAATTTCCAAACTTAAAAGTGAACCATGAAATTCTAAACTAATAATCTTTTATTCGAATCAAAACTATCATGGTAATGGCAAATTACACTAAAAATACAATCTTTTGATGTATTTTTCACCAAATACGTACAACATAGACAAAAAAATATTCGATTTCAAAATTAAAAATGTGAACCATCAAAATTCAAAACTAGCCAATCTTTTACTCGAATCAAAACTCTCATGGTAATGGCAAATTACACTATAAATACTATCTTTTGATGTATTTTTCAACAAATAAATACAACATACACACAAAAGTAGCGAACCATCAAAATTCAAAACTAGATAATCTTTTACTTCAATCAAAACAATCATGGTAATGGCAAATTATACTAAAAATACAATCTTTGATATAATTTTCACCAACACACACAAAAATATCCAAATTCGAAATTAAAAACGTCAACTATCAAAATTCAAAACTAGACAATCTTTTAGAGTACTAGAATAAAAACTATCATGGTAATGCTAAATCACAATAAAAACACAATCTTTTATTCTTTTTTCACCACCATACACAAAAAACTATCCCAATTCAAAATCAAAAAAGTCAACCAACAAAATTAAAAATTGGACAATCTTTTTGAAACAGTAATAATTAAAACCACAAAAAAATCCAAAAAAATTGATACCAGCAGCAGCACCAGCTCCAGCATTGCATAAAATATGACTAGGGAAATGAGTATCTGCAGCCATTGCTACTTAATCTACAAATATCAAAACCCAAAAAATTAATAATATTAAAATCAACAAACACTTTCTTCACAATTGAGTCCTCTCTATAGAGGGCAATCACGGAAGACCAACGTGGCATGGCCAGTCAACACACCCCCAAAAAGTCAAAATCAAAATTCCCCTTCAAATCTCAATTAAATTGGGTTTTTATTTATTGGATTTATTCATTTTTATGTTAATCACAAAAGGGTAATTAGGAAATTTGTGGAGGTGAGGTGGGGTGGGGGGGTTGGTGGCCTCCGCTAGCTCCGCCGTGGAGTGCTTAAAATAAATTAGATTTGAAGAAATAATTATTGTGAGGATTGAGGTTATTTATTTATTTATTGTGAATTTTTTTTAGAAGAATATTTTATAATACGTCTCTATTTAGGTCCAAACCTCAAAGAGAACTGGATGGTAAATTAAACTTGGTTTTGAATTATTTTTATAATAATTATGAAAAACAAAGAATTTAATGACGTTCTACTAGCTGGTTTGGTTCAAAGGTCCCACATGTACCTCCCCATCCCTACCCTAATTGGGTTGGGTTCATAAATGGAATGTAATTTTTCCAACCTCTTAGAATCATACATACCCATTAAATTTAGGACTCCCTCCACTAATGAAAATAATTATAAATTTAATTTTAAATTTTAGAAAATTGGAAAAATCAGTTTAAATGATCTTTCGAGGTTGAAGGTACAATGGAGTAATTTTTAGTTTGTGATTTTTTCTTTTCTCATACCATCTTATATTTTACAGGTTTGTGAAAAAAAACTATTACAATTAAGTAATATAATCTTCATCTAATCCTTTGTATGAAGATTAAAACTTTTTGAGCTTTTTTTGTTATCTTATTGAAGTTTATTAGTAGATATTTTTGTTTGTATTGTATAATCTTTGTAAGAAAATATATCGATGAAAAATACATTTAAAACTCTTTCCATTGATATATTTTTATAAAATAATATATAAACATGAAATAAATAGATTTGTAATTGAAGTTTTAAAATTCTATTATAAAAAAAGTGGAGCCAATCTTTTATGGGATGGAAGAATGTAAAATAATAGCTTGATGCTTTTTATATATCAAGTAATGGATTTTAAGTATTTGTATATCATATATGGGGAACCTAACGTATAATTATACTATAAATAATTAAGCCTGATGTATAACTTTAGTAAATATGGAATAGGCCTCATTAATACAAAACTATAGAACTAAAAGTCCCATATGGCACGCCATTTCAGTAGTATTAGTAGTATTGGCATTTACTTTCTCTGCGGCTTAAGTTAGGCTACATAAGTAGGAGGCTTGAAGTTTGATTTATGGAGAGTATCAGTCGTTGTCAGTTCATGGCGATTCATGATTTCGCTTTACGTGTAAACGTGGTATAATATAGGGGCTTTTTTAGATTGAGGGGTTCAATTTTTTTTTATAAAACTAAAACGTAAAAGGAGTTCAAAATTTTAAAAATAGACAACATTCCATTGTACTATTTATTCTCCTCCTAATATCATAGTATCACTATATCAGATTAATGAATAAAGGGAAAGTAATTTACTTCCCATCACTTTCCTTTCCAAATGATGGGTTAGTGTATTTATGTTCTTGCTATATCTGTATCCAGGAAAAACCTTATCCATATCACTTTCACAATTTATTCCAATAATTCAATTTTCTTCATCTCTTTCAAACTAGTTGAAAATTTAATGTTGCATGAGTTATGACAATACTTTCCACTAGTTTGAACTTTAATTGCATTTGGTAGAAATTAATTGATGAACTTTAACAACCAATAAAGCTAGAAAATCCAAAGTAAAATGTTTAGAGAATGTAATATACAGAAATGTGTTGCTAAAAACTAAACTATTTAGCAAATGTAGTAGCTGAGAGTATCATATTGAGGATGTTTAAGGCATGAGCACTGGAAGACAACACCAACAATGTTTCAAGTCCAAGAATGTATCAGTTCAAAACTTCAGCCAGACTTTTTACTTATAGTAGACGAAATAACCTGCAGAGAAAGCGCCTATACGTCTATTTCCTAGGATCGCTTGATGATATTGCTTCCATGCGAAAGCATGAATCCCAAGTCCTTCGATACAGATAATGATGGCTCCACACAAAAACCAGAGCCAGACCCGATATAAGTAATATAATAACTGCATCAACGAATGTTGCAATTTCTAGCATGATCAATGACAGTACCTACATTTCTACCACAACTTACTCTGCTCCTAAAGCTTATCCCCGGCATGTAGTGCACTGACTTCCATAGGGATATTTGCATTGAAGTTGCTATTGCAATTAGTCTCTAGGTCACAAGTCCCTAAATATGGTGGAGAACAACAGATCACTGACAAATTCACATACTTGAACCTTATCCTGAGACTTGCCTGTTAGAGAAGATGGTTCGAAGATCCTGTAATACATTTCAAACAAATAAGAACGGTTGTTTCAGAAACATAATTATGGATGATTCTGATACTGAATAACCATTGAATCGATGCATGCTCAATGCCTCATCTTACAGTCTCGTACATGCCTATGAAATGGAAAAAATGCACAAGTGAAACTTCTGGTTTCAGTTACCTCATTAAACAAAGAAGGTTTTAAGACAATGATAAACATATACTATCATTTTTATCACCACAACAGGATCTTACATTTCTCTCGCACAACGGAAGCCTATTTTTCAGTAGGCAAGCAGTATGGAAAACTGGAGGTTCCTTTTGGAGTATTCAGTGTAAGTGCATCTGTGGGTGTATCGCTACATTATGTGCATCTGTAGGTGTATCGCTACATAATGTTGTCTAATAAAGAAGGGGGGGCGGGGGGTTGATTTATTGTAGAGGTGCAGATTTGTTTATGTTGCATGAGTCTACTTTTTCCTACCTACCAAGAAATACAGATTTACCAATCATTTGACTTCCTATTCCCCTTCCCCCCTCCCCCCCTTCCACTTTGTGTCTGTACCAAAGTCTAAGGAGAAAGCTAAAAGAGGGGATCTTGCATTAATCTTTCACCTTGACAAAGCTTTATTTATCATTCTCATATGCAAGACATGATCAAAATGAGAACACGTATCTTTAAGGAGCACACATTGGTCAACAATTCAGAAACAAATTCTTAACTTCCAAAGTTATAATACATCAACATGCCCCAGTGATAAACTAAACAAATTCTTCATCAAGTTGTAAACCTAAAACCTCTTAAGTTTTGGAGAAGCCTGCCAAAACAGTTTCAGAAATAAAACATACAAAAGCTTTTATTTGTCTAACATCAATGTGCACAAACTAAAACCACATATCTGAATTAGTGAGTATTCAGCTTTACTTGGATAATAAGGGCAATGCTTTCAACCTTACATTGATGAATACAACAACATGCCCTAAGGCCTCTAAAGAGGTTCCCGTCTAAGCAGGCTATGGAGGGTTGGAATGTATATAGCCTTAGCCCTATGATAACAAGTTGTTTCTGAATTTGACCCAAGATTAAGTGCAAATGCTATCTATTAATTCACAATAGATAAGAAGCATAGGTAGAGTAATGAGCATTTTGATTTATTCCACTATCTACTACTTACATTGATGAATGACTGGAATTAATTCCAAAGGTACCTAACTGGACAAATCAGGGGCCACTAACAGGCCAACAAAGTTCCAGACTTCTTATGCTCCCTCCATCACTATAAGACCGAAAAATAAATTTTTGATGGTTAATGGTTTTTTTATTTTTCCAAAAATTCGGCCCTTGTCATTGCAAAGACTTGAACCGTGACCTTGTCATTGAGAGTAATACTAGCTAGAAGTAGATGTAGCCAGAACACAGATGGAGTTGAGTAGGTGGAAAGAGGGGAGAAGGATTGTGCAAGAATGACATATCTCTAACCATGAGTTAAGCTCTGGAACACTAAAAGTAATGATTCCTCAGGGTACATATTGGCCAATAAGTTGTTGAAAGTGGGAGAAAGAATAAAAGAGGGATATTGATATGCCTTCACATTTTGAATGCATCTAGGCTCTGATCATATCAGTTTTAGCCAGCATAGTCTCCATAACATTAATATGTTCAGAGCGAGGGAATTTCATATTAGATCATCTATTTCTACTTACAATGCCACAAAACCCATACTGCACAAAGAACATTACAAAAGGCTAGTTACTAGGTTTCATTTCAGTAAGAGGGAAAGGAAAGAAGCGGATATCAAGATGCTGTTAGGGAAGAATATGTAAAAATGCTGAAACTTCTATACGTACCTTTCTGCAGTGTCACAATTTGAAGTCTTTCTTGATGCTGCTGCTTCACTTGGAGGTTTAGATTGCAAGCTTTCAGGCCTGTAAGCAGGCCTAGGGGTCTGGACAAATGATAAGAACAATGGATCATGAGACAAATCAGAAGAAGAGCCAACATGGGAGGACACTTTCGGATGAGAGCATGAATGGTCTTCTTCTTTCAATCTGGATAGAGTAGTATGATTTCCACCACTTCGAACTTTTACTTTACGCAGAGCGTGAAATCATGTCAAGGTTCTCAAACAATGATCAAATTCAATGGAACGTAATCAAATAAAGATAAAAATGCTCCAACTCAGAATCATTAGCAGAAAATGGTGAAATGTGACGGAAAGCAAAACTATCAACATTTTCACATAAGTTAACTAGTATGCATAAAACAGATGGCAAACTGTTTGGTAATTGAAAAAAATTAAGTTATGGAGATATAACATATATGCATATATTTGAATAGTGAAGGATATCCTTAACAGGTTCTCATGTTGGGCGATTATGTGCACTGTCATGTTCGTATCCAACCTCTTGACACAGATGGGACATATCTGCAAAGGCAGTAGAAATTCCATTAGCAAGAAGCAAAGGGCTCCGCAACCTTTCGAACAAACAAAACATTACATCTAATATCAATAATGTCATTCTCGTCTCTGTTGCTCATGAGAGTTCATCATCTTGGTAACAAAAAGAAACAGGAGTCACATCCCAGAAGCCTTTCACCAGAGGTTGTACACTTTAAAATGAATCAGAATACAATAACACCATAATCCTTATCATTCTAATAGAACCCCTGATCAGTATCATTCTAATAAAAGCCTGAGTGCCTGACCATTATCATATCCATGAACCACGTTTTTCACGCCTCCCAGGCTTGACTAATACCATAAATTCTCAAGTTTATATGTCTTGTTTTACACTGAAGTATTCCCTTTCTCGTTTGAACTTGAGAGCAATAATGACTAATAATTATTCAGCGCCGTCAATTTTCCGCATATAAAACTTTAGAACTAGCACTGGGGATTTACCCTTTCAAGTTAAAATTTATCTTTTCACAGCTAAAGCATAGAAATGCTGATCACATCTGCAGTCAAATCACTTCAATATACTGAAATCCTAATCATAAATCAAATATCTGAGCTTAATTAAAGAGTCAGCCAATAAAAAGACTTATCTTTTTCTTCCTTAAATTTTCCATCATTCGTGTTAATTCTCAAAAAATTATATAACCCTATAGTAAAATTCATTGTCAGTATGAATATCATTCAGCTAAAGGTAACATAATCAAGAACCATATTCAGGAAAAACAAAAAACCAAAACATTATTTCATCAAAATTGAACAAAGAGAGCCGATGGCTCAATAGCCCGTGTCATTTGACTCTAGCTTCCACAAGGAGATATGTGTTATACTCTCTTCCACAAGGAGGTATACTCTTATAGTTGGAAACATAATATATATTCTACTTTCTTTATAACACTTACTCTAAAGTAATTTTTGTATTCGTAATTTATAATACTATACTCTTCATCGCTAATTTATAAAAAAAAAAAAATTGAACAAAGAGGAGCTAAAAAAATCATACCCCAGTCTTAGCTTCCTTAAAATGCTGGTCATCAATATGGCAACAAAGTCCAAGAATATCAAAATTCTCAACACAATAAGGGCACCCCAATTCCACTTTTCCATCATAATTATTGCCATCAATTTCTTCATCATCATAATCTTCATACTCATCATCATCATCATCATCATCCTCATCCACATCTTGACCACCATCTGTTACAACATTAAATCAGTCCAAACAACTCCTAACAAAAACCCAACAAATCAAGAAAACAATAAAGTAACAAAAAAAGGGTATTTAGTTATTTACATACCAGAAAAGTGGAGATTAAGGGGTTGTTTGGAAGAGGTAAAAAGAGCAATTTCCCAATCTTGGTCGTCTTCGTGATCAACATCAGTGATAGAGATTTCATCCATACACGACATGTCAACGTATTACAAAAATCTAACCAAAAGGGCACACACATAAAAATAAATTACTATATATATATATTATATATATAATATATATATATATATTTATACAAACGTTAATTGATTAATTTGTGGGTGTGTACTAGTGATTATAACTCAGGTTTTATCTCGGTGAGTAAAATATGTGTTCCTTTGTTATTCTTAGGATGGTTTTATTCAATCACAATATTCACTCTCTAAAATTATATTATTATTATTTTTCAATTACTATTAATAATTATTATTGGTCTTATTATTAATTAATTATTACGGAGTAATTATTATTTGATTATTTTTGTAACTTAATTATTCATTAATTATCATAATAATTATTATTTCCTCTGACATAGTTTAAATATTTATTTTTCAATTTTGAATGAATGATAGGAGATACGATAAAAAAACATGAGGTATATAAAGAAAATTGTCTGAAAATAAAAAGTAATTGTTGGGAGTGAATTTTAGAAAAAAATCTAAAAGAGTTGATGCACATGGCGTTAAAGATTATTTTTACTTAAAATAAGTTTTTAAGAGTCAAGTTGAAATACTTGGTACTCCGGCAACTTGTTTTTTTTAGTTTTAATATCCAATTCTACTTAGTAATAATGGAGCACTGTAGGATTGGAGTTCTACTCTGTAATCTGCATCCAGATTCTTTTTTTATGAAATTCGGTTATTTCGAATAGATTTAGGTCGGTTCGGGTGGTATTGAATTTTGGGTACATTCCTACACGGAGTATTTAATTCCTTTTTTAGTTATTTACGTTGTATGCTTTGTTTGGTTGAGTACTAACTGCATACCAATGCATTGACATTTCGTAGCTTTTTCTATTGTTCCCACCTTTTTTATCATCTTTCGGTTAATTATTGATTTTGGAAGTTTCTAATGTTCATTCACGATTTTGCATATGATTTTTTGTAAGTATGTTTTATTGGATGTATTTTTTGGCATTATGCGTATATTGTTATGATGGATCTATTAGTGAAATATTGGAATATTATTATGCATTGGATTCATTAGCCGATTGATGTGTTGAAATTTTTGCTTCCGTCACGAAAAGGAATGTTATTTATGATGGAAGATATTATGTTGAAAATTGGTAAGAAACTTTTGGAGAAAAGATTTGTTCTTAAATAATTTACTATTTGTTATGGAGAGTCTTAAAGATGATTGAAGAGATTGGTTGAAAGGCTTTGTAATTGTGTTAACGTGCAGGCTTGAATTTATTTGCAGAGATGGGATGGCGGTATGTGACCAGCAAATAAATTCTCGTTTTTTATAGCAGCGTATCTGTAGGTTGTTTTGAATTTAGTGTATTTGAGTTTTTATTCTTGGTACAAATTTGTTGTACTGATTGTGGCGAGGGCGATGTCAAAACCGGCAATATCTTATCGCTTGTCGTATTGTTGGGCATTGTGTATGATAGTCAAAGATTGTAAGAATCGGGGAGATGCAGTTCGGTAGTTGATAGAGTTTTAACTTGGAAGTAGAAGTTAGGATACCGTCTATTAAGACCTCGTTGCCAACACCTCGTCATAGTGCAATCTTTACAAGGTTTATACCCTCCGGACATTAGTGCGTGAACCTTTATTTGGAGTTAACGATTAATTATTCTTGTTATTTTTTTTGTACTTGTTGTTATCGAATGTTCACACTGTCTTTATCACCAGATATTGTTATCTGACATTCTTTACTTAGCTTACTTTTATAATTTTTAGGAAACAGTGGGGGGTTTTAAAAGGTTGTATTTACCGACCAAGATTCATTGATTTTTATAGATAGGCTCCTTATAGATAATCATTTCCGTTTATATTAAAATGTTGAATAATTATTATTATTATTAATTATTATTCCGTTTATTAGTATTAATTATTATTATTACCATATTAGTTATTGAAATAAGCCGTTCCTTACAATTATTATATTTGATAGTATATAAGTTTACCGGTGGAGTATTTGAGGTGAAATTAAAATTTCGGGGAGTTGAGTGATGGAGAATTCAATAGATCGGTCGGTTGAGTGGTATATTTAGGTTTGTATTGGGTGGGACCACGGAGATAGTATAAATAATTTTGGAATAATATCGATATATTGAAATGAGTGTATGAGATGAGTAGTAATATATGTATAGGGGAATATGATGGAAATCGGTTTTCGTTGAGATTTAAGTGCGGAAGGTGTAAAATTAGCAGAAGCCAAAGCCCAGGCTTAGAATTTCTTACACTCTGATATCACCTCTGTATCTCATCACTCATCAGCAGCCTTGCTTTCTCTTTGGCGAAAATTTGTAACACACCCCTCAAAATTTTCTTCCGTTTCATTGATTATCGGCTTAAGCTCCAAGATCCAAAGTGGTGGATTTAGCCTGCCATCATCCTCATAAATACTCTAGGTAAGAAAGATCAAATCTTTTTTGAGATATTTCTTGAGTTTTGAAGAGTTGACTTTTATGGATTTTTGTTGACTTTTAGATCTTGAATTTATTATGGCATAGAAATGTTATCTGAGTATCGTATAGAGGATTAGCGGTGATTTTGAGTGATTATTGGGGTTAGAAAGTGGTGTAAGTTGAGGGGTTGGCTTTTTATTGACTTTTCTTAAATTAACTTTAGAATTGTAATGTAAGTTAAGAGAACTTTAATACTTAGTTGTTTTGGGTATAGAATTATTGGTTTTGGATATGGATAGGGAGAGAGATTGGGTTGAGAAGTTTGAGGAGAGGATTAATTGTTATAGCATTTAAGCGTTTGAATTGGAGGTTTATGTTAATGGATTAATTAGTTGTCAATTGATTGTTGGATTGATTAGAATGTGCTTAAAGTGTTATTGTTGGGGTAATAAAGGTGACGAATATTGAGATTTCTGAGTTAGCGATTAGAATGTAGTTATGTTGGAATATTAAAAGTGTATACGATATTGGGGATAGGATGATTGCTAAGGGTTGTAAATTTGAATGGAAGTGAGGCGTGGTACTTAACACTCGAGGTTAATATAGATCTTTGAAAAGAGGTTGATACAAAATGTGTTATAATGTATAATTTCCTTGAATAGGAGTTGAGCTGGATAAGTGAGTACAAATCTCACGATGGGGACCTTTAAGTATATATTATATTGTATATATTCGTGTGATATCTTGGGATTGTTATGATATGTGTATTGTGTGATTATGATTGATCTTATGTAAACTTTGATTTATGATTCATATGATGAAATAATTGAGATTTTTGGGTTATATTATGAGATAATTGAGATTATAGTTCATATCAATACGATATTAGTGATTATATGATTTATATCATGGATAGTTGTGAATATGATTCATGTTATGAGATTTTGTGTAGGCATGTGTTGTGTATGCGTTTGTGTCTTGATGTGTTTGATTGCTTTGTGTGTTACTTGCGGGCGGTGGTGACCACAGGCAGGTTGGTGTGGTGTGCATATTGTGTGGGTAGCCAGCAGGATTCGGGAGGTTTGGTGTAATATGCACATTGAGGATGTAGCCTCGGTGGGAGGATGGAGGTGGAGGCACAAATGCCGGAGTTCCTCGTATGTGTATTATTTGGAGGTGGATTAAGTCATATGTGTATTATTTAGCGGACTTAGTTCCTCATTGTGTGTATTATTTGGAGGTGGATTCGCCATGTGTATTATTTGAAATTGGATTCCTCGTGTGTGTATTATTTGGAGGTGGATTCCTCGTTTGATGCCTTTGTGTCTTTGAAATTTGTTTCCACTTGAATGAATATCGTTAAGTATGATTATAGCTCGTGTGTATAGTATTATGTAACATCGTATAAGAGGATTACATGTGAGTTGTGGTGTTATTCGTTAATGGCCTTTGGTTGATGTATAAGCATATGTTATTTATATAAGTATGAATAATGTATATGTGAGGGGATCGAGTTTGTGGTATTTGTATTAGTGAACGATCTGACTCCGCAATGCTACATGGGGGCGTTTTATGCACAGGTTCTAAGAGGTTGATCGTTGAGGTTGTTGAGGAAGGCGCATTGATAAGTTTGCGGATTGAGGTCGTAGATGAGGCGGTGGTGGCATAGGAATTCCTCGTCGGTCGTTTCTCTTGTTGTCGATTTGTATATTGTTGAAACATTATTGTATTTGATTGGGGGAGTGCGGTTGTCATCACAAAAGCTTTGTTGTATTTTGGATTCTTGTGTATCTTTGAGTTGTATAATTAAAGGTGAATTTGTATCATGTTGTTCGTTGTTTTATTGTATATGTTGTTGGTTCACCGGGATGGATAAAAAGTGTATTTTTATGATTATTAATGTCCAAATGAAGTCTTTTTATGTTGTTATTCGTGATCGGTATTTACGGTGTCTGAGTTGTTGATGACGCTTAGCATAGGAGGCGGCCAGGCACAGGTGAGTCGTTCTGATTATTATTATTATTAATTATTATTATTATTAAATATTATTATTATTAATTATTATTATTATTATTTATTATTTATTATTTATAGGCTCACTTTCGTTTATATTAATTATTATTATTATTAATTATTATTTATAGGCTCATTTCCGTTTATTAGTATTAATTATTATATTTTAGTAATAACCAGGCATCAAGTTAATATTAATACCGTAAGTATTTGATATTGTACTATAAATATGGGTAGTTTCAGCATATATTTAAATGAGTTTATTGATATAATTTCTACATTCTTTCTGTCGTTAACATAAATTAATTATCGGGCGTAAGATCATGAGATTTTCGCTAGCACTTGCCGGTGAGTTTTTACTAATGATGCTACTTTGGTGAGACAAAAAATCTTGCTTTCTCGTTGTTTCGTTTCGTTTTGCTGTCATTACAACTATTTATCTTGACCCAGCGGATTACCCTTTCACGCTCTTTAACTATGGTCTAGACTATATCAATAACCGACTAGCAATTTGAGTTGTGAATTTGATTTTGGGAATATTTATTATTTCTACGATATCGGCGAACCCACTTTTGATATATGATTTTAAGGGGTTGAAAGAATGGCGTTCCCAAGTGATACAATTTTTTATGAGGTCCGAAAAGAATGACGTTCCTCGTTCGTCTTAATTTTGAAGGGTTCGAAAAGAAAGGCGTTCCCTTGTGTTGAAGTCGACGGGGTTCAAGAAAGAATGGGCGTTAAATTGTGACTAATGATTAACTAACTTTCGGTGTGAAGTCTCGTACTTGTGATGTTTTGGTGTTTTAGTTTTTTAAGTTAGGCAAGGCGTATTTCTACTAACTAGTTGATGAATGCTGACGGCGTATTTAAAATGTTTTTTCTATTATTATCATTATTATTATTACTGGCTAAATGGAAATTAGCCAATTCTGTGATTTTGAGAGGTGTTAATTATGGTATTGGGCATAGCACGTCCAAGTATATTAGGTTTAGTTTAATGTCTTGAAGCGAAGCTCAGCGTTCTTTGGTTTGCTAAATTGGCGAGCGCTTTGTGCAAATATGGTTTTAATGCGATGCTACTTTCCGATTATTCTGTTTACTAACGTAAATGAGGGGAGTCGGTTAAATGTTTTGGTATATGTGGACGATCTAATTATTTCGGGCAATAATTCGAAACAACTTCACATCTTCAAGCAATATGTGAGCATGGTACAAAATGAAGATTTGGGTAGAGATTGAGATATTTTTTGGGTATCGAAGTGCTTGAAGCAGAAATTTCTCGAAGTATCTTTGGATATTATTTTGGAATCAGGCTCTTTAGAGAGCAATAGGTACAACGTTCCCCATGGAAGCGAATCGTCGACTCGGTGCTACTGAGCCCACATACGGCCGATGGTGGTAAATATGTCGGTAGCGTGGTAGGCCGGTATTGTATTGGCTTTTACTTTCGGCAGTTGTTTTTTGATTGCATGTTTTGTCTCGGTTTTTACGAGGCACGAAGGGAAAGATCGATAGGCGGCCATTGTGCAGTTCGATATACCGAAGGGTCCGGGGCGGTGTATTCTTTGAGGCGAGGCGTGATGCAACTTTGCGAGAAGTTGAGGCGTGTGATTTGCGTGCGTCGAGCTTGAGGGTGGTGTTGAATAAGATATTATTAGTATTACTTGAGCATCGAGTTAATATTCTGTAAAATATTTGATGTTAATATAAATATATAAATTTAGTTTGTAAATATATTTAAATGAGTTTATTGATATAATTTACGTTCTTCTATTATTAACATCGTAAAAATAAGAGCTAATTTCATTTTTCTTTTGTTGATAAAATTAAAGAATAATTATGTATGCACTCCAGTTTTGTACGTTGAGTTCAGAATTTCCTCATTCAGGATTTGTTGTATGAAATCACTTGATAATCGTCATATTTTCTTAAAAAAATTGGAGTCTTATTCCATATTACAGGTATATCAATTTTGATATTTGTTTAAATATCAGTATTTGAGACAAACAAAAATGAGAGAGATGATTTCATATCTTCTCGAAGTCCAGACAATTGGATTCATCTCTCCAAATTGGTCAAGCACTTGGTTACAAGTCAACGGACCCAACACTCAGTCCGCTTCATTAGCACAATAAAATTGAGTTATATCAATGCTACCGATACGATCTAGACGAGATCTTCTGTCACAATTCATGATAGATTAATAAAAATTTGATAATAATGTGGTATTTTTTTTTTAAATATGGAGCCACGGAAGTAAGCTAAATGTCATAACAATAATTTGATATGTGTTTATTTGTTGGAAGCTATGAAATTATTACTCGCCAAAATGTCCAGATTTGAGCAATTTAGATTATGCGATGATTTCTTCATTCAAATTATATATACATATATATATGTAAGTTAGGTTATATTAATTGTTAGGCGATTATTATTTTGGATTTAACGTGTGACATTAGGGTTATGATGAACTGCTGAAATTAAATACAATGTCAATATATTAAATATAATATTGATTAATAATATTCATTAGACATATGGAAATAATTAAGATTAATTCTTTGGTATGCTTGATCTTAAAGAATCTCTTGAGTATTGTAAGCGATTGATTCCACATAGCTTTGATTATAGTCGACTAAAAGGTACACACTTGTAGCCAATTTTGTTTATTATTTTTGTACAATCCATAGCGTTCTGGGATTCGGATCCGTTAAATTTAGAACTTGATTATATGTTTAAAAATACGAGCGGTGGCCTCGGAAGCTCATGTTCACGTGAGTACAATTATGTAAACAAGCATGAAAACGTTTTTGCTAAATTTTGAACTGTTTTGCATGTTTAATTTGGTTTTATGATGTTTTTAATTCTTGTTAATGAATTATCTTAATAAAATAATTAAATGTGGTTAAAAATTAATTATTTTCGAATGTTTTAATGTGAAAATTTTTCAAATAATATTTACGATTTTTTTTAAGATTTTTTAAAGATTTTTAGAATTAATTTTTATGTCGGTTTATTTATTAATTGAAAGCGGATAAAAGCAATGATGCATTAGAATAAGTATCGAGATAGAAAGCGGACAAAAGCATCGTGCCGTATCGGCTAGCTAACGTATGGCGACATCGGCCAGGGGTGGCGTCGGCGATGGCGTGATCGAGTTAATGAGTCAGAGTTGGGTCGGTCAAGCGAGTCGGCTTCGTTTACACCTACCCGGTTTATTTCGGCCGACTCGGCGGATGAAAGGGACGGTGTCTCGACACGTGGCCACCGTGTATGCCGCGTGTATGCCACGCCGACCACGTCGTGATCCGGGTTTGGGTTGTTGGATTGGGCTGACCCGTTTGGGCCTTATTGGGCCAGGCGGTTTTTGGGTTGTTTTTTATCCGTTTAATTCAATTAAATGGATCAATTGAATTTTGGTTTGATCGAGATTCGGTGCTTGATTGGATTTTTACGAAATTGATTTATTGGACGTGATTGAATTAAATTAATTTAATTTACTATAAAATTATTTTAAATACGATTATTTTTTTTTAATCGCATTAAAATTAGTTGAGAATTAGATTAGATTAAATGTTAATTGTTTCTTTGAATCCTTCAAAGCCTTCTAATGTGGACTTAGGCAAAAAATTTCGTCTAATTTCGATTAGTTTAACGGTGATATTTCAAATTTGATTTAATTAGGACCGAGACCTAAAATTATTAGATAAAGAGAGTTTCGATTTATGACGTAAGTTAAGAATTAATCATCATAAGTGTAAAACGAGTATCTTTAGAAAATGCTAGATATATTTGATGTGGAATGTTAAAACATAGCGTTAGATGTAATGATAATTTTACTTGACAAATTAAATAGTTTATTTCATTTGATGATTATTCATAGCAATGTGATAATGCATTTTGTTATTAAATTAGGTATAATGTATGTTTTTTAAATATAATGGTAATTATTTTATCATGTGTGTAATATAATATGATGATAGATATTTAATCGATGTCTTGGATCACCGTGATGTATTATTATATTATATAGATAATGAAACCTATAAACTATTTTAGTTAATGTGGTTAGTTTTGTATTTAAAAGAAATACACTAAGACTTGAGATAATTGAGTATAATTAAGTTATAATTAATTATAAAACAATAATCTACCTTAAAGAATAGGTCAGCAGGAAAATCATTTATGGGCAAAAGTTAAGATATATTTTCCACACTAATAATTATATCCACCGCAACTTCGATAAAGTATATTTTTTTTTCTTATATTTCATGGGTGTATTCTTTTAGCTTGTTTGAGTCGATACACCACGTTATGATAAGTCGTAATAGCTTGATGAAATCTGACACGCTTACGTGATTTAAAATGAAATGTTATGCGTCTTTGCCGTTCGTTTTAGGTGCGTATGATATTCTTCTGGCATTACTTTGTATGTTTTAGTGGGATGTAAACACTAGTATAATAATTCTATTATAAGATTGATGAATATTTTATGACATATAGATTAAGTTGTTCTTTATGAACTTTCTACTATAGTTAATATGGGGAAATTAATAGATGTGTGACCCACACCTATTAATACATGAAATTCCTATGATGACACAAATTTCATTAAGTAAAAGAACAGCGACTCGAGACGATTCTTGAAATTTAGGGCAAAGAATATGTATTAGAAAGGAAGTTCCAAAATTTGAGGATAGGTATCCCTTCACCCAACAAGAATGCACAGAGCATGCAGAAGAGTCGAATGAAATGGAATACGTATTGCAAGTTTGCATAGACTGACAACTTCATAGAGAGAGATTTCGTTTTCTGAACCCAGACATGTTCGATCAATTTGGAAACAAACCGTCCAGGCTGAGAAATCAAGGTGTTTCGAAGTATTGCGCAAAACTAGTTAACTGAATTATAAAAACTCGCATGTCGGCGTTATGAAGTTGATCGAGCTACTCCGGTACTCGAGATTTGATACGAAATGATGGCGAAGAAGGATATCGAGGGGTATATATCACACGTCAGGTATTTCTCCTAGATTGAGCCAGCGTGATGATCGATGAGGCCGAGTACAAGCTTTGTCTACGATTTATGAGAGTATCGTATATAGCCGATGCGAGGAGGATGTAGAAGTTTTGCAGCACTCAGGCGCCTTGAAGGGTTAGAAGGCAGGAGAGAGATGAAAGAGCGTTCCGTGATGAGTCTTTTGCCCCAGCTCCCCCGAGGGGATATGAGGACATATGCCGGACTTTCCGCTGGGTGAGATGATACTATCACGGATGCAATGGCAGAGGAATACAGTCATATTATGACTTGAGGGTACTTCATACGGAGGCGATAATGTTGTTAACATTAATCGCTAATGACACTTTTTTGGAAGTATGCGGTCGAGTAGAAGATTGCGAAGATGGAGTGCGAGGCCAAGCAGGAGGCGTTATGAGCGGCAAAGGACCAGCTTATTTATCATTTTGTTTTAGACTATTGTTTCATTACACGTATTGTCTAGTTAGCTTCCTGTTTTGATCAGGAATGTTTTTCGTTTATGTTTTGAACATGGATGTTTTCTTTTATGCATTGAGATTAATTCGGTTCGTTGTCTATTAATCTTTACATAAAAATCACAACTATAATAATATCTTAATTATGTTAATTAGATCAACATGAATTTATCATAGTTGTATGCTAAATAAAATTTCAACTAAAGTAACTTGAAACCTTATCTTGATATCATATGAATTGCTTAAAAGTATAATCACATTAACAAAGATAAATGCGGGCCGAAATCTTTAGAATCATATGTTTGAATAATGCTTGATTTAAAAATGCGAACAACGTTTAAAATTTATAATCTCGCAATCTTTCATTGACTTGAAATTAAATGTTAAAAGCGACATATTTGCTTAGAATCATAAATGAAGATTTATGAAAACTAACAAATAGATACACTCTCCTCTTATTGATAGTACAATAACTTAGTAAAATATAAATGTCTATATTTACAACTGTATTTTAGAAATACAGGAACAATATTTGAATAGTTCAAATGATTGAGAGTTGACTTGTATAAATATTTAATACTCTTTGAAATAGTCAAAGAGATAAACGCAACATGTGCAAATTAGTATGAAATTAGATTCACTAATGAAATTAGATTCATGAATGGACAAGAAGGTGAGTGGGAGCTACCCAGCATGTGCAAATTAGTAGCCATGCGAGAGCATTCTAATCGAGTACACGAGTTTTTACTCTATAAAGAGACTCAAAGGGATGACTCGAATCTTTACGGAATACATAACGACCCACTTGAATATATTGATAATGCATTTAACTTGGGATCCAAGATGAATACCTAAAAGAAAATAATGCTTTTGAAAGCGATTTTCTTTTCCCACGTCAAAAATTATATCGAATGGGAAGAAATCGTTTATCAGATTATCTAAATCGACAAAGGCGATTGGCCGATGCCGGTTGGGTAACATGAACTAATAAAGCGAAGTTGTGAATATTAAGTTGTTCAAGTAACAAGTATGAACAAAATGAATAACCACAAAACATAGACGGCTAATTAATGTTGGAGACTGGAGTTATACATTTGTCACAATTAGCCCTCGTATTCAAGTATGGATTTTTAGCAAGCTAATGTTTATTATATATGGGGTACTTATTTGGAGATATGTGTTGTTTATGGACTATAAAATTGGATGGTTGCATATATTATCCTTAAAATAAATGGGTAATGTGAATTTTTCCACCCGATCCCAGACGGGCACATCCAAATGGTTATATGCTTATTTCTTTATTATCTTTTATTTAAAAATCGAGAGCGTATGTCTTGTACAATAAATTAGCGAACACTAATTATAAAACACATATCTTTATTTTAATGAATTATAACAAAAAGTATGACATAAATTGAAATATATAAATTCATACTTTGGGTAAAAGAAAAGGCAAGGTAGTTCGTTCACAAGATGTCTGCCGTTACAGAAAACAAGAACAATCAAACAATGGGTCGGTAAGATAAACTTTATGTTGCATTCCATATAAATCTCGTGGCCCTTGATAGCTATCTGCAACTACCACAAAAGCTCCCAACTATTACCAACCATTGCCTCATCAGAAGGTAATGGAGGACAATTAACTAAATAGAATCAAACATCTATTCTAATTTAGCTTTGCTGACATACAAGTGATAAGATAAGCTAACTATAAGCTAAATAGAAAATTGAGAGTGACATAATTTGAAGCATTCCTCTTCAACAATAAGAAGCAAATCCAAACATAACATGCCATCAACTAGTGCATTTCTTAGGCAAATGTCCCAAAACAGATGTACATATCCAATTTCGCCGACTAACCAGGCGGTGACACAACTCAGTCAAATAGAACATGTGCTAAAGCCATATAAGACACTCCTCCAAAAGCTAAAGCCATATAGTTACGTGTTCATTATGATATATACGTTTAGTGATTGAGAGTATATATAGCTTTATTCTTGACCGTTCTTTCATTCAGTCATTAAAAATATTGACTCACTGTTTTCGTTAATGAAAATGCCGTTTATGCGAAAAGGATTAATCTGCTTTCACCGCTTGAATAAAATATCTCATTTATTAGTTTAAGTGTAGATATCATATCAATTGTATTTGATTTTATTATTAAATAAAGTCTCAATTTCAATCTTTGAGAAATAAGCCCATTTATAATTAGGTACAGTCTGACCATATGAGGCATTTATCTATTAGGGCCCAATTCTATAATAATATAATAATATGGATGACTAAATAGTTATATATTATACATTCTCAAAGTAAAACCACAGCTCACATGGTTGGTGAATCAAATATAAGATTTTGGAATTTAAGGTATAAGGTTCGCATCTTTCTATCATCAATACAGTAAAAATTCTATAAATTAATATTGTTGGGATCGATAAAATTTATTAATTTAGAGAGTTAGTAATTTATCGATAAATTAATAATTTATTAATTTAAAAGATTTTTAACAACATGAAAGAGTTTGATTCAATATATATTTATTCGAGCGTTAGCGTTGCAAAGAAAGAGATGAATCCACTTTTGATGAAGAAATTCAAGATCTCGATACAATGATCAATCAATGTGGCTATCATAATAGGATATATATCGAAAATCTAATGAACTAACCTGGTGATAATGAAGCATGTTTAGAGGTTTAGAGTTTAGAAGAGATTGTGATTACTATCATTGACAAACATTGTTCTGGAAAAAAAAAGAACAATGTATTGTTGAGGATGAAGCTGAATATGATACGGTGTCTTTGAACTTATTACGCAAAAGAAAACACTTTTGGCGTCTAAAACATTTCAAAACTTTATATTTATAATTAAACACAACTCTTTTGGAGCATTGAATGAGGAATAGACAAAATTAGAGATGACCTCAAAAAGATTTATCTTTAAAAGAAAACAAACTATAAAGTCATATTTTCATTAAATTGTAATAATTATTTTTCAGTTTCTAAGCATTATTAATTTATGATTTTCCTGGGACCTAGTACTATAAAGGGATCTTCAAAAAAAAATATTATCATATTATTTTATCGATTTTTGTAAGTTTTTAAATGCAGTGGGGCCAGAGACAAATTTATTATTTTAAAGAGTTTAATAATTTATAAGTATTAATGTATACATTTTGTCTAATTGAACAATGATCATGAACTACATGTACAAATCATCTTTCTTAGTAAGGGCCACTCTGTGGTCGAATCCAAGGAAGGCATACCGTATGGAGGGCACAGGGTGATAGTTAAATTTTAGAAGTCTTTGTTATTAAGATGCCTATTCATGTTTCTTGAAAGAATATTTTTTATTTCAATTATCCAAGTCTTTATAAAATTATAAATTAATTATCTCAAATATATTTAGAATCATTACTATGAGGTTAATTAATATGGCTACTCAAGATCTCCAAGCATAGCATTTTTATTTAAGAAGATAAAAAATATTGATAATGATCATATTACTACATTTTTGTAATAGAAAATGTTTTAACAATTAAAGATTTTGAAATTCTCAATTTCATTTGTTCTTTTAAAAATATAATTGATAAATATTAAAATTTATTATTTTTAAAAAAATTATATGAAGGGACTCAATCTCTATTTAAGCACATATCCCCAAAATTTTAGGACCAGTTCTGGAAATAAGTTTTCGGAAATAAAAGCTTCGGAAATGAAGAAATTTTTTTCCACCAACTTGAGTGGTCAATATGATCCACCCTCACATGTGTCTAATTATAATTGAACTTGTTTACTGATTGATTACTAATTATCAGGTGATACATAGAAAACTGAGAACTACGTTTTCCATTCTTAATCATACTGCTGGCATAGTCAAAATTAAAGGGAAAAGTCAAGGTCGAAGGAAAGACCACCACTCAATTCACTTGAAATACTATTTTCAACACATGAAATTATTGATAATATGATAGTGCATGCACTGTGAATTTACTGGTTTGATCTTTTGGTCGATTAGTGTCACAGAATGTGACAAGTCAATAAGAAAAATTTAAGTGCTCTGTATCAAGTAATCCCAAAATATATATTTGAATTTATCTAGGATCAATACACATAAATTTTAGTTCAATCTTAAATTCAGGTTCCGTCATTATTCAACATGAATATAAATGAACCAGGTACTGCAATTTCAAAGGAGAAATGAAACAAGACTCCAATAAAATGCCATCGAAATCACTCAATACTTCAAATCCTTACGTAGCGTAAACGAAACGAGTATGGAATATGGTCATTTCAATAATAACATTATTCTCCACTATACTATTTGAATATCTATAATATTTTCTAGTCCACTCTTGAGTGTCGGCACTACAATTTCATTTTCATCAAGAAACAGACTGATAGCCAAACAAATTGTCTATAGTGTCCATAATGCCCAACAAATCACTAATATTATCTCACACCTCAAATCAAAAAGTAATCATACAAATAATTAGATGACAACGACACAACAAATGGTATTAAATAATCAATTTCTTTATCTTTTATTCATAGCAGGACACAATATTATATAGATGGAAAAATACAATGGCATCATGATACAGTAACAAATTGAAAATTCAAGAAAGTAATAAAAATGATGACAATATCACAAAAAGAGAAGAAAAATAGAAATCACGGTAGGAATTTAATATACCATTTAGCAACTAGAGGTAGAAAAAAATCATATTTTTATTTCAAGAAGAGTGTCTAAACAAGTCATATGGTGCCCACAATGCATCAAGAGGGCAAGGCTTTTTCGAATCAAGCCTAATCCAAGGCTTCCCGGAGCCACTCCAATGTAGGAGGCTGACCGCGCCGGAATGCAAATTCCGGCAACTCCCCCTAACATTATCACCACCAAGCCCATGCTGGTTCCACCTATGCTCGATACCCGCCACGTGTCCCGCGAAAACGAGCAAAAAAGGAGGCAAAGAACCAAGCTCATAAATCCTACTCTCCTTCTGGATCTCCATCCATTTCTCGATCCGGGTCGTGTACCCGACCCGTCTCCACCTCACTAAATCCATTACCATTACACCCGTATTAAAGTAACAGATCTGTCGACCAAAAAAGGTCCTCGAAAACCTCGGGTCGGACCAAAATGTATTAGTAAAATACTTTGTAAAATTGGCGTGACAATATTCAGGTGCACCAATAGTCTTAGTCCCTAATTTAATTCTCCATAACTTATCAATATCATCCACTACAATAAGATCCGAATCCAAATAAATAACCCTCTTAACACATGTATCAACTATCTCGGCCAAATAATTTCTAGCATAATTCAATGGTTGCTCTAATGCTTGTCTCACTGATGATGATATCAAGTCGCGTACTCGAGCCGGGTCGAAATAGTAGACTTTGAACTTCAATTGAGGGAATGTTGACTTAATTATCGATTCAAGCCCAATGTCGATGACCAAGAAGTGGAAGAAAACGCTCTCCGGACAGGTCGAATGTTGTAAGATCGAATGGACCGCTGCGATCGAGCCACGTAGGTAGTGCTCGTCGAGGGTGATCGCCACGTGGACGAGTGAGGGGTCGCAGATCGAGGGGGTCGTGGCGTTACACGACCCCCCATTGTCGAAAATCCTCGATTTTCGAAAGGGGGTGGTTAATTGTGATGATCGAATTGCTTCTGCTGGAGGAAATGATTGAAGAGAGGGAGATAAAACAACCATCGCCATTGCTGCTGAAAAAAACCAAGATAATTTCATAATCCACTGCATCTTCAATTAATCAATAAACCCTTTTGAGTATAAATCATCAAAATCGTTGATTAATTGGGTTTTGTGGGGGTTTTATTCCTCAATTTTGACAACCAAATTAAGGAAAAATCATCAGTTGTGTATGTGGGTAATGTATTTCTCTCTCTTCCTTTCTCTAATTCGATGAAAATGGCGTGGAATCGAAGCGACTAGAGAAAGTAGAGAGAGAAGAATCCATTAAGGAAACCAAACAAGAAACGAATTGGTAATAAACCAAATGGATTATATATCAATTGATCAAGAAAATGATTAGTCTAGGCGCTAATGTGCGCCAAATATAGTGTAGGATTTTTGAGAAACTGGACAATTATGAGAAATTGGACAATTTGAGAAAGTGGACAATCTTTTTGGGACGGAATGGGTCTAGTTTCAGAAATTGGAGTTTGGTTTGGGCGTTTTTAGGGAAGGAGAAGAATATGAAGATGATGTGAGAGTGCGGAGGGCTTTAAATGTTGGAGGCTTATTTATCTTTACTTTATTGTGTTTTGGATTATGAATTATGGTGCTATATTTATTAGAGTAGTTTGCTCAAATTGCTTTCAACCTTGATCAATCAACAATATTATTACTCCCTCCATATGATTTGATGAAAATAATCTACTTTCATATTCACTTATGTTAAAGCATTATCGTATTTTGATCTTGTAGGTTGATTTTTTTAAAATTTAAATTGAAATAAGCTTTTAATGTGTTATATATTTGTTTTGAAATAAATATATTAATATATAATATTTTGTATGAATTTCTTATTAAGCATTAATTTTGATTCAAATAAAAAAATTTGGATGACAAATAAAATTGAAAAGTTTGTTAATCTTTGATCATGAAAAGACAAACTGGATAATCTTTTAAGGATGGAGGGAGTAATTTTTATCTTGTAACTTGTTTTATTTAAGTTACCTGAATATGAGTTTTAAGTGATAAGATAATTTCTATATTAAAATGGAGCATTAAAAAAATCTATTGGAAATAATAAAAATTGGACAATTTTAGTAATAAGTAACATAATTTATTATAAATTTATCCAATTTTTTTTAGGTGAAGTTGGTTTATTTTATATTGTTATTTGAGTAGTATTCATTTTGTTATATCTTTATATTGAGATAGATGAGGCGTTATTAGAAAGATTCATTATTTAGGTTTTATTGTTATTGAGCGTGATTGTTGGTCAGTTATATTAAGTTTAGTCGTAATATTTAACTATAAATATAGTCACCTTTATTGTAATCAACTGACACATTATTAAATTGATAAAATACATGTTTATCTTTTAACGTGATATCGAGATTACGATCTTGAAATTTTGTTTTCCGTTGCGCCGGTGGGTGGCTTCCATCATAACAAAGCCATGTGGAAAATTCATATTTTGTTTTAGTATTTGTTTTTTACTATTACTATTTTTTTTGCCGTAAGAAATTCATATTTACTTTTGTTAATATTTTAGTCCTTCATATGTTTTCTTTTTTTGCCGAAAAGAAATAATGCATAGATTATTTTCTCAAATCCATCTCCAATATTGTTTGCTGTTTTGTTTTGTTTTTTTGGTGAACTTTATATATTACTCCCTCCATAGCACAAAAATTGTAAATTTTATTTTGATAGTTTTAACTTTTAAATTTTAATCTTAAATTTTTTTTGGTGTTGTATAATATTTGATAAAAATATATTAATGAAAATAGTTTGAAATGTATTTTCATTAATAAGTTTTCATCCGGTATTATATATAATACAACAAAATAAAAATATTGCGGTCGAAATTGATAGGTATAACGAAAAATTTAAAGTTAGCAATCTTTTAGCCGGATATATTTTCTCCAAGAAGTATATCACAGTAAGAGTTTTTTCTTCTCTTCAAACATTCCAGGAGGTCGTTTTGTCCTTAAGTTCGGATGGAATTCTCAAAAAAATAATTTTTTTTTTGATATTTGAACCTTACCAATCTAGATAATTTCTGTTATCAATTTTATTATTATTCGAGATTCGCGGAGATGTTGGGATCGAATTTAATGCGTGAGTCGTCTGGCGACTTGGTTGTGATGCTTAGTATCTTGAGGCGGCTGTTATACATGGGGATCTGATGAAATATCGGAGGCCGCCGTATTTATTGTATGGCGATCTTATATCGTTGTCAGCGAGTCAAATAGCTATCTAATACGTGGAGAGAGATGTTGGAGATTTGTATTATGGCGCGAGGTTATAGTGGTTTAAGCGACCAATTGTGGCTTGATGATTATCTTATTTTCGGGTTGGGCATTTACATTGATAGATCAGGACATTGTCGAAAGATCCAGAAGCTATTATACTTGGGTTTAGGTTTTTATTGTTATTAATTTTGTGATTGTTGGTCCCCAAGTTATATTAGGTTTAGTGTTAGTATTTACTATAAATATGGCACGCTTTATTAAATTTGTTTTGAATTAATTAACTGTTTAATTTTCAACACATTTTTTGGTTATATGTTTTAATCGAGTTATATTATTAGTGATTGAATGTTAATGTCAATACAAATGATTGTATTATCAATAGATTTTTTAGCATTTTTTCTTTGTTGTTATGTTCTATCCAAGGGTTTATTTTTACCTAAAATTGTGGATTACTATCCACCAAATTTAACAAGATGATTGTTCCTATGAATTATGAAATGTCATTAAATAAGTAGTTAAATAAAATAAGGGTATCTATCGTAGTGAGGAATAGTTAATGTGAGACGACCAGCTGGATTGGCATTTCTTGTATTGAGAGAGTAGGCAATAGATAGATACTTTAGCTCACATCTACTAATCCAAACTATATCGAGCTTGACAAAAATTTGATTAGATTCAAAATAACGATTCAAAAGTTAATTTCAATTGACCAAGACAAAAATTGATATTTGGTAGTTAAATTCGATCAGACCTAAAATTAAAAACATGGCTTCATTCGGTTGAATTAGTTCGAATCTCTAATCAAACATTACTTTTAAAACCCAATCTAACTCACGTTATTTTACATGCCCCATACATCTTGACTGTACATGTGCTAATGCACACATCACCATCATTTAGCCTATGTTGTTCTATCTATTCTTGGGCATCTTCGTCCTTCTACGCCAATGTCTTGACTTCTAGCCACTTGCCAGCTAAGTCGTCAACAACACTTCTGCAGACTGACTGCAATTACAAGATGCCTATGATTATCCAAGTATGACACTTCAATTCTCATTTGTTCTGACTATTTAGTAGTTTAAATAAAAAAATAATACTTCATCCCTTATCTAATATCCATTTATTTTTATATAAAATTTAATTAAAATTCAAAAATTTCTTACAAAACATAACTTTCCCTCCATGTTTTGTGCTTTATTTGATGAAAATAAAAAAAATGAATTTTCATTTAAAGGAAATAGTTTTTTTTAAATTAGGGATGAACGAAATAGATAGCAAAAATCATAATCACCATGTTTTATACGTGAGTATCTCGCCTTCAAATTGTTTTCAACTTCGGCTAATCAACAACTACATTAATAACCATATGATTTGGAATAACTATCCTAGTAATATCTTGTTTGTGAAAACTCTAAATTTAAAGATATTTTTTGGCGAGGTTGATGCACTTATTCTTTTATTTGAACACCAAACATGTCCTCATACTAATCAATATCGTCATCATCCTAACCTATTTTTGCTAGTTCTTACACATTTCTATTAAAAAAAACCCGGTGTTGACAATGGAAGCCAAATTTAAAAATGTACTTTGCTATTCTTAGACTATCTAAAATGGTAATTTTCAATTACAAAAGGTTGTTTAATTATAATAGTGGTGTTGTTGAACTTTGAACTGGTATTGTAAATATTTATGTGTCACTATTAATGTGCCTAGTTGCACCTTGAAGTGGTATATTGAAAGGTTCATGCTCAATAAATATATGGAGTATGATATATATGAACTTTTCCATATTGTTAGTTGAGATCCACGTACTATGAGCTCGATTTAACAAAGCATGCGGACGTGATCGTAGCTGCAGTGCGGCATAGCATCGGCGTGATTCGTCGCAGCGGCAGTAATTATTGTTGAATTAAATTCGTCTTCATTATTCTTGAGAATTCTGCAGCTTTTCTTTGTGTATGGGAGTAGTACAGGGCCGTCAGAACACATCTCGAATGCGCCATTGGTAATGGGTAGCATGCCGGCGTTGGCCAGTATGTCAGCGATTTAACAAACAATATTATGAACGTTACGAATTAGTTATTACTCATTAGTCATTGGCTTCTTTTATTTCACTGCTTAATATGTCTTCGAATAATTACTTAATATTATTTTTATTTGTCACTTTCAAACATTTTTAACTTTTCAATTACGCTCTTAAATCAAGTTTTTCAGTTAAATTTGAAAAAATTTGACTTATTAAGACAAAATAAAAGGTATTCATATAAAACAAACTTAGATTCTTTTACATAAAATAGAACACCTACTCCTCATCACCATTTTCCCTCATCCACCCCTACCACCCTCACCCCGTAACCTCCCCCCCACACCAACCTCTTCTTTGCTGCAGTGCTGTGTATAGTGGTAGGCAGGAGAAAATATTTAACCATATTCTATGACCCTTCAAAATCATGAGAAATTTAGGATGCTTACATAATATTCAAGAAGGGTTGAAGCAATTTGGTGATGTAGAGAAAGCTTTTCAATTCAAAAGGAAAGGGGTGACAAAGTTGTCTTGCTCTCTGACTTTAATCAATCAATGAAACAACAAAGGGAGATGACCATGAAGAGAGTTGAGTGAGTACTTTTTGGATATTACTATTTCATGATATTCCTTTCAAATTGCTATAATCTTTTTTCTTCATGTTCTTTGGAATTCAATTTTGTAAATAAGATTTTGATATAAGGGTTCTTATGGTTGTCGGGTTATAGGGGTGGGTGGGTGGCTGTTGAGGGATGTTTGTTTTAATTTGTTACTAATTTATTTTCAAAAAGGCCCAAAAATCTAATACTTTATATGTATATATGCAATTCCAAATCTACTCTCGTATTAAAATAGATTTTGTTAGCTTTAACAAAAAATTGAATTTCAGGGGATAATTTGAAAAAAAATATAACTTAAGAGACAAGTATGAAAAAATAATAGTATTAGAGGACAATTTATAAAGATAGTCATAATTCATGGACAAAATGAAAAGAATCCTTAATCATTACCAACTACTTCTAAGCACCAATGGAAAAAACAAACGAATTACATGTATTGTATTTGTAGCCGTTATTAATTAGTAAAACATAACTTAATAACAAAAGAGGTGTGGATAAGACAACTAAACAGCTTGATTTGGTCGGAGGTTCTTCTAGAAAAGTGGATTTCCTACATCCTCAATATATTTTTCCAACTTTATTAATTAGCATGTAGTAGGTAAATTTACAATAGTCTTAAACCATTTCAATTAGATAAATTATACTAGATAAGTCGTATGTAGCAATTGAGCAAATAAATTATTGGTAGTAAAATCGAGCGCTCATGGCTACGGTCTAATATGAAGTTAAATCTCTTCATCAAACATCAATCATATATCTCTCATTTCTTTTTATCCATCCTTACAAGTTCATCTATAAGTTTCAATTCATTCGAATTAGCAGAAGTAAAAGGTAAAAGAACAAGTTTTAAAATTATTATTCTATAATGTATCTGTATAAATGCACATGTGGCTAATAAACTAAGTAAATATTATAAGATGCAAAATAATTGATCGTATAGAAAATTATTATTTTAAAATAATTGATTGTTGCTTTTGATGTAACTTTATGTATTGAAATTCTGAAAATACTTTATTATCATTCACGTATCTTTATTTTAAATTTAGTTAATAATCTTACATCAGCATTAAAGTGTGGCTTTATTATTTTTTAATTGATTTTATAAGCTTCTTAATAAAGCAAGCTTTTTAATTAGATTATTATTTATTTTGCAACGGAGGGAATATGATTTAATAATGATATTGGTCAAATGGTTCTGTGTTTCCCTGAAATTGAAGTAGAAAAGTTAAAGTAAAAGGACAGAATCTTGTTTGCCTATATGTAGCTAGATATCAACCTGCTAGATCCTTCAATACTTAGTGGCGTATGTGCTGTCTTCAAGGATCTATGAGCTGTACGTTGGAATCGATGAGCGCTTCAGAGGTTGTACGGTGATTACAATGCAGTGAATCATTGTACGGTACCACTCTAAAAAAGCACCCATTTTCAGATAATCAGACTGTAATAACAAGTCCGTACGCTATGCTTTACCAATCCCAGCCTGGAATTTACAGTGTGTCAATGCGTGCTCTATCGGTCGGAATCATTATAGTTTTTGGACGAAGATATCTACCTACTTTATGAGTCTATTTTGATGTCTCCAACTTTATAATACTATATATTATTTTATACATTATGTATTATAAAGTTATGAAATAACTGTATGTAATGTTCATAATACATAAAATTCAATTTATGAAATAGAGAAACACCGAAAGAGACACTAAGTGAAGATGGACAATTTTTTTGGAGTATTTTTAGTGTATTTTTTAATTTCAATGGATGTTTTTGTTATAATTTGTGTTAACTTTATGGTTCTAATGAACACATGCATTTGGCGTTTTTGACATAAATAAGTTTTATTACCAATCAAACAGGTCCTAATGTCAAATCTATTTTGTCACTAATCTACATGACAAGAAAAATATTTTTATAAGTTAATAGTTTTAATAAAATTTTATCGGATATCCCCGAAGGAACTAAAGGATTAATGGATTTGTCGATATATAGTTAAATCAATTGGTTATATATGAATGAAGTTCAATATCTTTTTACCATTTTCGTAAAAAACTTATTTATGTCATTGAGTTCTCATTATCCACAATGGAGCGTTTAGGAACAAAGGCTGCCTGAGAATCCAATATCAAAGTGATTACATTGAGTCGGGTAGCTAGAACCTTGGCAACAAGTTTAGCGATTACATTGCAGAGAGAGATAGGGCGGAACTGCTTCATAGTAATAGGCTGCTCAATTTAGAAATAATCAAAGTGAAGTTGAACTTGTGTAAAATTTTTCCCTTGTTAACAAATTCCAGAACTAAGCGAGACACATCACCCCCAATTAGCTCCCAGAATTTCTGAAAAAACAAAGCTGGGAAACCATCTGGAGCTGGGGCCTTTAGTCCCAATTAGCTCCCAGAATTTATCGTTAGCATCACGATACTTATCGATTTCCAGGTTTATCTCTAAGGCTTCGTGTTTGGACTCATTAGTGACCAACCTTCTTCCTCTTCCATTTTAATAACCCCAATCTAACTTGCTGAAGACCCTGAAAAATTCGCTGACCTGGGTCATCATGCCCAACTTCAACCAGCTCTCTTGAAAAACCAGCTTCCTTTTTGACACCTCATGGTGTTCATAAAACCCGATTAATTTCCACGGGGAATGATTAGCCTTTTTAATAATTGCCTCTATATGGTGTGAGGAAAAACTAAGCACCGTAACATCCGTATCATTTGACCAAAGGAGGGCCAATATCTCATTGAGTTCTCATTATCATTTTTTGGTATTTAAGGTTGCGATTGAAGGGAACTTAATGCTATGTTTAATTCAGAAACACTTGAATAGACACTTTGTTGAATGCTCAAATCAAGTCGTTCAAATGAAAGTTGACCTTATTTGGATAAAAGAAACTAATTCTAATTTCTACATGACTACCAAAAGAAAAACTACACCAAATATTTTTGATACAAAAAGAACCAGATGGGCATGGGCTCAACTATTTTTTTAGTTTGTCCCAAAAAAAGAGTTTATTTTTACTTCCCGAATCATTTTCTTATTGTTCTATTAAATGGCCTAATTTAAAAGATAATGATACAGTGATACACCATTTTAAAAGATATGGCCTAATTTAAGCGGCCCAATCTCTCTTTTAAGTGACCCGACTAAACGTGTCCTAACGAATCGGGCCAGCTCGGCCCCTTTAGGATCAAACCGGGCCAGCCCTGTAACATGTTTGAGGGCCAGGTTCATGAGCGAGGGCTGGACGGCCCACGTTAAAGGAGCCTAATGGACCTGTGGATTACCGAGGCCGGTGTATCGGGGAGGCGAAGCGTGGCGCAGTTTGTATTAAGCGTGCAGCGTTTCTGGCGATTATCGATTTTTTTGCCTTTAAGCGTCCCCAGCGTGTAATTAGCAATAGTCTTAGTTTGTAATGATAGAAATGAAACTTTATGGCGAATTGAACAAATAACATTTTCTAATGAAATAACGGATTTATTAATAGTTCCGAATAGGTAGTTTAGATACGATATAAACTTTTCGCCCAACAATTAATATCGTCTGAAGCGGACGGCGAAAAGCGTCTGATGATTACGTTCGGTGGTTCGTGGGTGGCTCTAAAAGCTCTGGTCATACGTTCTATGTTGTGACGTTAAACTAAATTCCATGGCACAATAAAATTGAAGTAAGCGTGATGTGTTTAAATCCTTGTCCTCGAACATTTCAATTTTTGACGCATCGAAACTCGTCATCAGCCATTGTTTTGTTTCGCGGCTACAAAAGTTGACACGTTGAACAAAGGCGGGAGGTAGCACGAGGCCTTTCGGATGGATCTGATAATCTTGAAAAGCCCTCTTCGGCGCTCATAAGATTATTTCCCTTCGAGGCATAGTGAACAATATGTTAAGAAACAACTGTAAATTGATTAAGTTGATAGTTGTGATTATCGAACAAGAAAAATATTTTATTTATAGATCGAGAAAATGCTGTCCAGCTTATGCGATAAACGGTGCGCGTTCACTAAAGCGGGACCCGTTTAGTCTCGATAACTATATAATGGCAATTTTTGTATAAGCATTAGTAACGTTTGATCAAATGGTACGCGTTAGATCCTAACACCAAATTTTACGCGACTACGAATAAGCGACTACTTTTATGAATTAACGTGGTACCGTTTGATCCAAAGCGTTACCACGTTTGAATCCCAACCAAACTTAATAATACTTTTGTGCCAATGTGATGCTGGTTTGATCAAGCGGTACCCACGTTCTAATCAACTATGAAAAATGTACAAAGAGCGCCATGAAGAGCTCCTATAAAAGGCGATACCATTCTTTATTTCTTACAACTCGCAATCTTTTACAGCAATTCTATCTGCATTTACTTGTTTTTAATTGAAGTCTAAGGATCGATCGAAGTGTAAGGATTTATTCTCAGTAAATTGGGCTTGTTAGATTTGCGATCTGTCTTACCTTGCTCCATCTCCGGTTCGGTATCATCTATCATCTTTTTTTATAATTGTGATATTTGTTCTTCTAAATTAATGACATCAAAATGTAATCTTGGTAAAAATGTTCAAAGTGATATTGGTAGTGCTAGTATGTCTAATGAGTTATGTTGATCAGAGGATGATAATCATATGGATGGATACCCGTAATTAACTGCCGATCTAGTGCTACGGATAATACTAATGAAAGGATTTGGCAACATTTTGTGGCCGTGAAATCAAAAAGCAACTTGTTGTAAGAGAGCTTTCTTATCATGGAAAATGGGTAGGGAGTGAGCAGTCATCTTGCTACACTTATTAAGTCATAAGATCACTTTAAGGATGGCGGTGTGGGGTGGTACACAAGGAACAATTAATACCCAAACCGATAACTTTTTTTTAAAATATTTTTGGCTTATAGGATGGAAACTATGGGAGATTTGTTATCGGTAGTTCTTTGCCTTTTAATCATTGTGATGGATGAAGTTTCACTAATTGGATTCAAAAATTAGATTTAATCCCGAGCTAAGCATCCAAAATGCTTCTTTGCGAACTTATGCTTTTAAATATTTTAAAAATGAAAAACTTCTTTAAGCGCTTGACCACTTTTTTGACTTTGCCTTATAAAATGTGTGGCTAGTGATATTGGTGTCTTTCACGGATTTTGATATAATGTGTGTAACATGCGTTAGTTTATAATGATTGGGTTTACAAAGGAGAATTATTTATTTTAGATCGGTGCTAAACATAGCAATATTCAAATTGTTGAAGTATACTCGTATGTGCGAAGATCCTGGAAATGTATGAATAGGATTCTTGATTTCATTTTGATAATGCGCGCGCTAACATTTCAATTGAAAATTAAAGATGTCAACTTCATCCGGTTTTAGTGAACTTTTTTGTTGTTAGATGTTTATAAAATCCTTGATTAGTTGCTAAAAGATGGAATAAAAAGTTGTTTGGGATGAGTTTATTTTACCAAGATTAAGTAGGCGTTAATTTTGTTGTTAGGGGGGTAAACATGAATATAAAATTGGTTGAGCTTCCGGTAGAAGTTTAGGAAATTAATTTTGGATTGTGAAACTAGATGGAACTTCGACTACGATCTCTTAGTCTAGTGCATATATGTATAAGGAAGAAATCACAACATTTATGAGAAAGCGTACTCCGGTTGAGTGAATATGTGCGACTTTAAATATAGTAATTGAAAATATTGTTATAAATTGTTTAAGTTCTAGAGCCAATTAAAGATTATCTCTTAAAAAAAATTTCAACTCATTGATCATCAAACATTTCATCTTTCTTTAGAATATATTGTTAATCTTTTTCATTCATATGATTAAACATAAAGATAGAGTATATTGTTAGAGATATGGATCGAATGGAAGATAAGTTTTAAAAATATGCGATTGCTGCGATAATGGATCCTAATTTTAAATTAAATTTTATCATTTCTACGTAGGCAGCGTTTTATGATGCTTTAATACTTTTAATCCCGAACTAAAAATTTTCATATTAAAAAATATAAAGATGAAATTGAAACTTATTTGTATAATATGTGTAAATATTAATCAAGGTATGGGCAAGGTAGGTCGCCCCTCGAATAGTGTACAAACTTTTAATGTGCCACGCACGAGTTATCTGAAGTGACATGATTACCTTAGAAATGCTTTACAATTATTAGTGAAAATAGTCCACTCCTACAAGATCTGAATGGGTTGACTTAATATTTAACCAACTTTGAATTGAGTCAATATAATGATAAAATCTTTTATTTATATTAAAATGGTGGGCAAACGGAAACATTGTTTCGATATTGTAGATGGCCGAAAAATATTTTACATCGTATGTCTCTGATATGCTTAGTGAATCCGCATTAGCATGTGAAACTATAATACACTCAAAAGGCGTTCAAGACATACAAGCTTCGATTGATTGAAGTATGTGTGTGTGTCAAGGATTGGATGGCACTTGAACATAGGATGCAAGATCGAGACTCACTTATAGAACAAAAGCAAAAAGATGTTAGACGATGTAGTGACATTGAGGAAGAAATTGAAGAAGAAGACAGCGGCATTAGGCGATGAAATCGACTCGACAGAAGAGTCAAAAGATGAGTTGGTTTATGATGATCCCAGTTTGTATATTTTATTTTAAGGAACTCATGTAAACTCTCTGGCCCGTCACAGTATAAACCGTGAACGGCTTAAATAATAAAATGTTCATTAAGTTAAACTTTTATATATTCTACAAATGTGTTCTTAGCATTGGTAGCGTCTAAACAAAAGCGGTACCACGTTTATACTCGGCGATGGCCATGTTTAGTGAAAGCGTGGTCACGTTTGCTTCTTCTAGATCTTGATTTTCTTCGTGTGAAAAGCATTGGATTTACATTTTAAGGCAGCCGCTCTCGTTTCCACTAGCGAATAACACATTAGATTAGAACAAATCGATTTTTCGGGGTTAAAAAGCACGACTTTTCAATAACATAACATATATTTTAACTTCTCAAACCAAATTTCTCTCAATTCAATCCTCAACTCTTATCCAAATCATCTCTTAAGCTAATTCAACTACACAATATCATCAAATTAAACTTCAAATTGAATTAATGGGACCAAAAAGAAATCAAAAGAAACAAAAAGTTATTTAAGATGAGGAAGTTGCAACCGGGAGGGTTGTAGAGCAGGCATGACCAAAGCAGCTCCACCATGCCGCCACGCCTTATGACAAAGGGGCCGAGATTGTACCTCGACCATGGAAAAATTGTAGGTAATTGGTAGTACTTTATTTAAGTTATTAGAAGATGCCAATGTTCAATTATTTGCAACTTTTACTAGTGATTGGTACCCCGAGATAGTTACTGGTTATCATACATAGGGTTACTTATTCGAATGGAGGTGTAGGTGTAATTTTTGGTGTGGTGTCCGTAGTAGTATCACGGAAGATGATTTAGTTAGTGTATTCGGTTTGAGTAGGAGGGATTCACGATTATAATGAAGGGGGTGGTGTGGTGGCGGTGAGTTTGAATGATTGTGCATTCATATGATGGCCGTTAGCTAGAGAAACTATCTAGCATATAGGTACAATTTGAGCAGTAGCCGTAAGTTTATTTGGAAGGTCGTTCAGGGAATTCTTTGCCCACTAATAGTCAAGCGTCAGACTTGCTTCATGCTGCGTTTGTTACGTGGTCTATTGTGGAATGTGATTAGGTCAATTTGCTACGTATGAGTGCTCTACGTATCAGCCCCATCAAAAAAAACAAGCTTCCGCATCAATATGGGATGATACTCTCTCATTTGTTGGTCAATTGCCAAGGTGTTCCCGTTTTAGAAAATCAACAAATGATACAATGTAAGAAGGATACTATGATAGGAAGACAATCGATGCTTGCCCAGGGGTTGTATATGTGGGAGGGTCAGTTGCTTTAAGTGAAGTTTTAGAAATTTGAGTTCATGAGGGATGATGTGGTTGTTCAACAAATGTGCGCTTGATGCGCCATAGGATGGTTACCAAATCTTGGGGAGCCAACACTATCCTGACCCCATTTGTTCCCTCGACGAGCGGGGTCAATCTATGGATCAAATGCGATCGAGCTTTCTTAGAGTCAATGAGCATGACATATTTAGCCATGTTTGGTGAGATGAGAACGAGAGATGTAGGGAATGAGTTGGGATGGATCATCGGCGATGCGGTTGGAGGAATATGAGGTTGGCCAATCACGAGGATGCCGCCCACGGCACTACGCCGCCGGTTGTCGTCAAGAGACCTGTGATAAAGAGAATGACAATTGGAGGAGATGACAGAAGAAACACATGAGTGAATAATGTTTTGTTTCATGTTATAATAACTGAGTTTAACAATTATGGTTCCTTTTTATTTTTTATGTCATGTACTTTGGTATTTGAGCAATTTAGTTTTTATGTTATGCATTTAGCCTTTGAGTGAAATAATTATGTTATGTGGTTGTCGAACATTTAGATTGTATTGTCGCTTGTCGGTAATTTCGGAGTTTACGTTATTTGTTAATTGTTTATGGTGTTTAATTAAACGTATTATTTTTACTGACATGTGTTAAATGGTGACATGTTTAATGCTAGCGTTGCCAAGTTTATGTAAAGTGCTACGAGGAATCTGGCAGTAATAACATTGCGGCACATTTTATGTTAGCGGGGACGCGTTTAATGTAAGCGTTCTGCACGTTTAGTTCATTCTTTACGTAATGAAGCATTAATCGGAATCTTTTTTTGTGTGTATGTGTGGCGTTTATTTTAAATCTTCTGGCTGTTAAGTGACCTGGGGGTTTCGGGTGCCAGGCCCAGGCAGGCTCTGCCGAATATTAGTGAGCTCGAAGCAAAAGTAGGAGCACAGGCGCTCGTTCCATTTGGCAATGGTGGGTAGGTCGAAGTGGTGGGCGGATCCCGGATGGTCCACAAGACCCGATCCCTACACCATGAGACCCGACCCTCAGCTTCTCCGTCTCGCTGTCGTCCCTCATTTGATAAGCCCACATTAGACCCCGTTATCCCACTTAGTAATGAGTCGGGGTTGGTCGACCAATTGATAAAGATTTGACTGGTCGTTCGACCACGTTTGGTCGCGTCCGATAGACGTCTATTAAGTCGAACGCATGTCAGTTAAAACTACCGGATATCGGTTATGGTCAAGCGGCTTCCGTCAAAATCATTTCTTGTCCCTTAAAACGTAATAAATATCCTGTAAGAGCGATGACTTAATAAAATACGGAGTATAAGTTTGTTATTGATTCGAATTGGATTAATATTTGTTACTTCTGTGGTTCGGTGATGTTATAACGACGGAGTAATTCTTATATAAGCAGATCACGATTCTAAGATAAGAAATTAATTAAAGTACTGAAAATATTCATAACAATATGTTAGGACTAATGGCCAGGAATAACATAGCAAATTTGCTGATAATGGAGGAATATATTACATCTTTGAAATTGCAGCAGCTCACCGAATGTATAGATTCACTACTGGCCGAGGCGAATAGAATGCGTAGTGCATAATAGAATTCTGAGCTACATTGTGGTATGTAACCTTCTTCTGATACGAAGATCACCAGGGCGTTATCTGAATTATCACTGTCTATTGGATGTCCTGATAGATTAAGGCAGCACAATTATTCATTTCGTCAGATCCTAGGGTTACTATATACATTTGGTAGTGTTAAATTTTAGGCGAATAGTTGAGGTAATCTTAAAATTGTAGCCTCTTAGCCTTATTGGGACGAGGAATAACTTAGAATACTAAGCCATTTTAAAAGGACCCAGCATTGAGACTTTTACCAGAAAGCTTTCGATGTGGGGCTTATTCCTAAGATTGAGCACGGAATTCCAACGTAATAGGTTTCGGACCGTCAGCGTATTTTAGTTTCTCGGTTGGGTGCGTTGGTTTCGATTTTGTTCGGTTCGGTGGAAGTTGGGTTATCGGTGCGGTTTAGTGCGATTCGGTTCTATTAATTGTGGTGATAATTATGATCTTGAGGATAAGTAGCCAAGTATTGTTGGCCCATTCTGATAAGCCAAAATCTTCATGAAACTCACCATCTTAAATGTCCTCGCTGGATCGATTGATAAGCCAGTAGAGTAGAATATGTCGAATTTTTAATGGACTCGATGCTAAATTGTTAAATAAGGTATAAATCTGAATTTAATTATGTAATATATATATAATATAAAAATTATATTATCGGTGCGGTTTTGATAAAACCATGAGCCATAAAAAGTTCGATTTTGAAGTATTTGAGCAGAGTATTGGTGTAGTTGAAAAAAATCCAACCAAATTGATTGAAATGAATGCTATTCGGTTCGGGGTTTTGTTGTTGCTAACTACAATCAAGCCAAACAAAGACTAAATAGTTTTTATGTTACTCATATAATCATATTGCTTAGCCTTTTGCGTCTTGTACTTCTTTTACACATAAATCCAAAGGCCTTCTATCCTAGTTCATTCATGAATAATACAGAGTAAATAATTCTTCGAACCTACGTGTATTAGTTACATCCAACACATTTTATTGACAATCATATTTTCGAGGTGAAACTTCTTTCATAGAATTTAAAACCTCATGAAACTCATAGTGATCGTTATAAGTAATATACTCCCTCTATATCAATATAAATAATTATTTATGATTGAACTCTTCTAGTATTAAAATATTTGATTATTTACTTTATCAATAAATTTTTTTATATTAGAGTTATAAAAATTCTTTAATATCGTTACTAATTTGCTTTATCTTCTAATTTTCTTAGTTTCATTAATTGATAATATTCTATCTCCTATAAAATAATAGAATCAATAATTGGCTTAATAAAATTATTTTAAATTATATGATCACTTATATTGATACGAAGGAAAGTATTAAACTAATTCTAATGGGACTAGTACTAGTAGTTTGTGGTTAAACATTATTGTACTATATATCAATACGTTTTAATATTCTAAAATTACAAGACAATTCTATTAAGGAAAAAATCATATCCAATCATACAAATTTTATATATTTATTAGAATAATAAATAAAAATATTATTAATGTCTTTAGAAATAACAATTTCAATTAATTGGAGGGATTATTTTATTTGACTGAAATGGTGGAACCACTTATTCAGTGAGGACAAAACACGGACCATAAAATCAGTGGAATCATACGCAACGAGTTCACGAAATGATCAATGACAAAACAATGTAATATATAAGCATGAAACGTCGAATGGTAGTGATTAAATTCTTCGGCTTAGATGTCACCAGGTTCGATTAATTGTAAGAGGCGGTGGGTGGGTTTAAAAAAAAAAAAAAAAAATGTAATACATAAACATGGCGAAGATTTACGTCGAGCCGAGCTTTGTCAGGTGAAAGCGTCGCGGCTTGTCTACAGCCCAGGAGGTCAGTGTCAGAATTCACTCTTTGCTTAGCGAGGAAAGTGGTTAGAGGAAGTTTTTACCATTGGTTTAAATTTCTTACATCTTAGTTGCATAACTTTCATGAGTTTATGATTTGTATTGTTGAATTGATGAATATAATCGTTTGATGTATTAAAAAAAAAAAAAATTGACTGAAAGATTTCTCGTATAAGCCTAATTCTATATTAAATGTCGGTGGATTTTTGAACATATATTGAGAGAGGTTCAAAGTCGTAATAATATAATTTAAATGAAACCCTTTTCATCATCAAGAAGGTCAAATACTATATTTTTTCAAATGTAATTTATTCCTCAGTATGAATATATACTCTAAGATATATACTCTGAATGAAAGATATATATCGCTTAAGTATATTTAGGGTTGGAGAAGCGGTCAAAATTAATTAATTTAAATTAATAAAATTTAATTTATATGCATTTATTAAGTTAATTAATTCTCAATCATGAACACAATTACATATGTTGGTTAGGATTCGCTCGAGCTTCTAATCAAAATCGAGCAAGTGGAAAATAATAGGGTTAGTATAAATAATAATATCTTCTTCTCGTTACAGAGGCCGACACTTTATATTGTTTAGTAGAGATATTTTGTATTAATTAATCTTTCTATCATATTTTATCTGACTTGAAAAATGTACGTTGCACGTAAGTATTTATATTTCAAAAACATAAATTATGTTAATTTTAACTAAATTAGTTCTTATATAAGTCAAATTATTAAATTGTACTCTCATTTCTTTTTACGGTTATTACTACTTTAACACAATAATTAAATAATCTTACTTGAATTCATAACTTTATTGTCTTTCTAGAATTTAATTTTATTTAAAAATACTTGTCCTTCTAGCATAGAAAATTGTATTGTTATATTTTAAATGTCTTTTTTAATATTCTTTTTGTTATTAACATCAACCAACCAATTATATAGTTTTGAATTAATTGACATTTTATATTTTTCAATGTACTTTTTATTACATTTTACTTTTTAATCTATGTGCAAATGACTAGAAAGACAAGCCCAAAACTGACGGAGGGTATAATGTTGCTTGTATACCCTCGTATATTGGAGAACAAACCATGAGAAATACTATGGCATTCTGTAATATTCAAACTATAGAAGAAAAATGAAGCTCATAGACATTTAACGATCTAGCGATATGATAAAAATCTAAATCAACATAGAAATAACCGTAAAGAAACGAAAAAAAAAAATTATTACTATAATAGAAAGTAGAAAGAATTGGAAATCACTGCTATGAAATGGAGTAGTGTCTGAATACTTGAAATTCTAACTATAGCAGGTTAAATTAAGTCTTCCAAAAGTATGAAATAATATTCTGCCTCTGGGCTTTCAGATTGGAATACGATTAGGTTATTAAATATCGGTGAGAGTACTTTTCTATATAGTAATCTATGACTATTTTTGTTAGTGCTACTTTGTCCCTTACAATCTATTAATTTATATAATTTTTGTGATATATTTGATCATTTAGTTTTATAGTACCTTCCATAAGTATGTCTTTATACTCCTAGAGTTCCTACACTTTTCATAAGAAAACATAGAAAAGACGACAATAATGAATCTTATAAATTGTACAATTTATTCTCCTGAACTTGATTGCTTGAATAATGCATTAATGATAATAGATATGTAAAATTATTAACAGTGGATGATTCCACCTTAAATTTGATGAAATTACATTCTTATTATTACGATCTTATAAAAAATCTACGAACTTATTTTCTTACCAATAAAATTGTTAGAAGGATAATAATAATTGTTTATTATATTTATCTCTAATACTTGTTGAAGCTTTACCACCTTAAAAAATCTACGAACTTTCTTTCTTAATAACAGGATTTTTGTTAGAGATAATAATTATTTTTATATTATCAATATTTATTTCTAGTGCTTGCAAACCTCGATTATTTCTTAATATTCATAATTTACATCTATAAATAAAAATCTTTATGGAGAATAATTTCACATTTATTATTATAATTTATTCTCTTAGTTAAATAAATTATACTTGAGACTATATTTATTAAAAATTTCTACCATATTTTTATTATTACATAATTTAATTTTAGTAAATGACTGGATCAATAATATTAACACTTTGATTAATAATATATATTTTTCCAAATTCCTAAATTTTAGTTGTCGAAAAGTCAAAAGCGAGCACAATAAACTAAATGTTGGAATTAAAAGAAATAAAAATTTATTTTTTATGATATTTATAAGAACAAAGATTCGGGTTTTAAGATTTAATTACAAATTATAGTAATCCAATTTCGAATAATTAAATTACCCACACAAAAGACAATAATAGAATAAATGTCAATTATACTATAAATTGCGGCAAGATGAAAAATAACAATATAATCAAGATACATGTAATAAATGAAATAGTGCGGAAAGAAATGACTAACGATTTTAACGAGCTCTGGGCTTCCTAAAGGTTCGACCGCCTAGCTTTCTAACTCCTGGATTTCGTAACAATCACCACTATGAATACGGAGAAAAACTCCGAGTTCATACACGTAAGAAATCCACAAAATATGGGCGACCTTCCCAAGAACCCTACGATAGAAATTCAAAAGCCCGCTTAGATTTCGACTTAATCTCCCGATTAAGAACCCAAATACTACCCATGATTTCAACAACTATATAATAGTAAACGAAAGTAAACAAAACAAGTTTTTCATGAAATATCTAAGCTACAAGCTTTATAAGAGATTAAGAATGCCTGGCTTTTGAAAGTATGAAATTTTTACCTCGTAAATCGTAAAAAGCATTGAAAGCAGGGATACGAGGTTGTTTACTGATTCCGAAAACGCTAAGAAAACCCCGGGTTCGAGAAGGCAGTGTCCCGAAAAAATGTCAAGATCTTTGTCTTAGAGAGTTAGCGAGACTTCGGGATGTGCCTGGGATCACCCTTGTTCCGACCTTAGTCCCAATTCACACGGATTCTTTCGCGATCTAAAAGTGCGCTTTTAAACCACATTTGACCTTTAATTAATCGTGACTTGCCCCGTTTACGCCAATAATACCATATTGAGTCTAATCTAAGCTTAATTTAACTTCTAATAAAGTTCAACCACATTATTTTCAAAACGCTTAAATATTCAATTCATATTAAAACTTTCATTCTTAATCGCTAACATATTTGTTCACCCCGCCTCGAAATGACGCCTCGAGGTCGGAGTCATCATGAACCCTGAGACCGAAATACCATACGACATCGACACTAAAATCACCCGCTTAATAACCCATAAAACTCCGATAATTTGATAAATAGTAAAATAGTTCAAAATTTAAATAAATAGACAATGAGTTTAACCATCGCGCATTACCTAATACAACCGAAAAAGGATAAACTCCATCAAAACCAAAGTCACAAACATTCCACAAAATAGTTTATACTCAACATCCTATAACAAATGTAAAACTCGAGTACATCAAAATCATAAAGAGACGACCGCCGAGGATCCTAGCCACTGTCTCCTCACCTGTAATCATCTGACACTCCACGAATCCTCGACCACAAAGGCACCTCAATAACTGGGAAGTGTAAGTCGACATACTTGAACTAATCACCTGGGGATGTAATTACCCACATCCTAATGAGGTGCACAATAAATGATATATATACGTAGCTGATAAGTATGATAGATATATTTATATATACAATACTTTGAATATACCAATTATCCAAGACAATCATAACAGTAAATAACCATCATTAACAAACACACACATTATGTAAGATTCACCACGCTCACTCACGCGATACCCCTGTGATCTCATATCACATAATCAAACGAGTAAAACAAAGAAAATTTCACAATCCGGGATGCTCATACTACAACAAAAATAAAATAACTTAATAAAAGTTTCACAATAACATCATATATCACATTTCATCCTTTTCCCGGGTAGCTCACCCTTCTCGAACACCAACAACACCCAGATTCCTTTTCCCCGCAGCTCACCCTTCTCGAACACCCAACATCGTCATATCCTTTTCCCGGCAGGCTCACCCTTCGAACACCCCACATCATCCCAAATATTCTCAATTCAAACAATTCACAATTCACACATACAATACCAACACACAACCATCACACAAAAATCTCAATGTAGCATTCATAATATACACGATACAACAAATTTCGTATAGAGCCCATACTCACAAAAATATACTCACAGATACGTCCATAACACAAATATACTCAAACTTGAATACACCCAAACATATACATACTCAAAGGACCTACACTCAAACATACATGTACTCAAACATGACTACCACAAAAATAAATATACCATAATGCATCTAACACAACCACCATATAAGTCAACATTTCACACCTCACCAATTAAAACCCACGTATAAGTTTATAACGCGCCAGATTCACAAATAAAATTACACTTACTATATACTTCACTCAAAAACATAAATAAGGTAAATAAACGAGTGATAAATCCCCACCTTGGCTACTACCACTCACGCCAAGCGAGTCAATCGACCGCAGTTTTCCCCTGCTCCAAGTCTAAATGTACTATCAAATATAATTACTACTTAATTTGTTATAAATTATCTTTTAGCAACTTTTTAATAATACCCATTAGTCCTTTTAAGTGAAATATTATTAAATTTTAACGATAAACTAAACGACAAAGTTCCAAATTCAAATCCTAAATCTTAAACTTTCTCGCCCCTCACTAACCCAAATATCAACACTCCAACAAACAATTCAAACCCAACTACTACTCAAAACTAATAAAACTAATTTCATCATAAACTCATCCAACAACTTTTAAACCACAATTTCACCTCTAAACAACTATAATAAACGTCCAAAAACATAATTATATCATTTTAACACGTTTCTCGACTCAAGTCAACCTAAAAGTCAATTCTATTTCTTAAATGATTATAATCTCATATACTCATAATTTCGATTATTATATCTCCTATACTATATCTCTGAGCACTCCCTGACTATAATTCCTAAAAGTCAATTCTACCCCTAAAAATCGATGATATGAATTCCTATACTATAATTTCACCTGCATACTACTTACATACGATAATAACCCCAAAAGTCCGAAGTCAAACTAAAATTCCAAAAAGTCAACGTCCCTAAAAAGTCCAAAATTTTGCATCCAAACTCGCAATTTCAACTCAAGAACAACTAATTTGAAGCCTAAGAATCAATTTGAAACAATAACAATCAAAAAACCCAAAAAGTCAACAAAAAGTCATTATGGTCAAACTCAAGAAATACCCAAAGTTTCTATGATTTTTTACCTTGAATCAAGAGGATGACGAGGGAAACTCTCCAAAATTTTCCAGGTCCAAAGCTCAGAACGGAGGAGAAATCGAGAAAGAAATTTCGGGCTGAATGAAGGTCGCTGCCTTTGCCAAGTGGTTAAGATGGCCTGTTTTTTTTTCTTCTTTGGGCTGGTTTTGTTTTAATTTTTTTGTTAGGGTGGGTCAGTCACTATTTCATGTGGTGAAAACCCTGCTCGCTTTTAATTCGATCGACACCTCGCTTTAACTTATCTCGACAACCAACTCCTCAACTTTAACGCATAAAATATTTAGTGGGTTTCCAATTTTACGTAAATAAATTTAAAAATCTCACATTTTAATTTATTAATTAACGAGTCGTTACCGGTTTTTACACATAAAACAAGTTTAGTATGTAGATTTCTTACATAAGGCCTAATCAAAGACGAAGTCTTCAATCCTTCAAGTCAGCGGCCTCGTGATCATTTGACAATGTACCAGTTCTCGCGATTTACTTCGATCGCACTACTAAAAAACATCAAAATATATTAGGTATCAAGAAGCGTAATTTGTTATCTTTGAAATGCAGAGTCCGAATGATCGGTGGATCAACGAACTCCCCTTTTTATGATAATTAAATTACCTTATGCAGAGGGGAATAAAACATACATAACAAAGCTCTCCTCAACATGCTAAGAATCACAAATATAAAGAGATTTACATAATATAACCAACACGTGACACTGCTGCATAACCAAGTGTCCTAAACATAATAAGAGGAAAGCAAGTATTAGTCGAAGTTTAAACGACGGTTTAGCAAGATAAGTATAAAGACATAAAACCATAGCAAGATAAGTAATGGGCATAAAGATCTATATAATTTCTCACCCTTTTTTATCAACAAAAAGTGAGGCTCTTAAACATCTGCGGCATATCAAGGGACCAGGCCACCGGTACGGAATCTCTAGACGCGCTTAAGTCCCTGCCTCATGGCTCTCATTTGCCCCAACAACCGTAGCCCTTAAGGATACCGGTATCGTGATTGTTGCTCCCTTTGATGCCTATGCACTGAGTTTCGAAGCCCCTCAAAGTCTCGGCGTAACCGCCCGACTCCCTCTTCTGCAAGTGCATTTAACCCTGTCATGGATTGATCGCCCTGGGCGCAGGGCCATAAAGATCATCACCCTCACTTTCTGACTCGGCCGGATCCCCTGAACCTCCCGCCCACGCATTTGCGTGCATCCCTTTCTTCTTTGTTGTACTGCATGCTACACCCATTTTCCCCGAGAAAGCCCCGTCTCCTAAGTGACTCTCATCATTTTGGTCCCGACATTTCAATAAGTATCGGTGAGCGAGTTCTCCACTACAACACAATAAATGTAACTATCTACCCATGATGATAATTGTCTATGTTCTCACGGTAATGGCATTTTTGTATTTGGTTAACGATCGGGGGAACGAAGTATTTGTTAAATGCGAATCATTTTATAAAGAACTACGACCGTGAGCCGTAAGTCTTGATTGGCTATTCGAGGCGCGTAGAATAGTCATTTGACGAGGCTCGGTGGTAAACCTTTCATCTCCAAAATGGCTAACCTTAAGCGTGCATCAACCCCTTCTACTAGAACTAGGTAACGCCCGATTACGATTCAAGAGTAGGTTTAATTCAAGAGTTCCCATCGGAATATGCTAAGGGAAAGTCAGCACAGATATAGAAATCACTAAACCCTTCATACGTGTAACCGAAGTGTCTTTCAAAAGTCGATCCAACTCAAACTTTAAATTTTCTAGGCCCACACATAATATACATCTCCGCCCCACCCGCACTCCACCGGATTATCTCAATATTCAAATCGACACGTTTATCAACCAAACAACAAGAGGCGGTTCATGAATTTAAACTTATTAGTAGAGAAATCTAAGTCCAACCTCAAATTCGACGCCCAAGCTGCGAGACGACTAATTCCGCTTCATGAAGAGCGTGGGTATTCGAGAACCTTTCTTGTCACCTCTCTCTCCACCTCGATGAATAATGATTTGACGCGAAGATCGAGCGCGCCTCATTGCCGGCAAAGCAGTTTTGATAACTAATTTCGATTCTTTGGTTGGGCAGCCATTTTAGTGTTCGGCAGAGCAGGATGAGCGTTGGATTCGCGGTGGAAAGGTTCATTGGGAAGAAATGATTTTGGTGGTCGCAAGGGGAAATGCCATGGCTATTTATCAAGAAATGGAGAAGAAACGGTGATTTTGGGAAGCGCCGGGTTAAGCCGACAACGGAGTGAAACCCTAAAAATCTCACTGGGCTTATATAGTCTCGAGATCTGACTCAGTGAGCCTCCCACCTCGGTCCCGGACAATCCCCTCAAGCTGGTCTGATCCTACACAGCCCGACGCCGGGAGATACAACTCCCGACGTTGCTCCCGATCTTCTCCCCAACTGTGGATCGCTTCTCCACTTGATGTCATGAAGTTATCATATCCTCGACCTTTCTCCCGAACTTCTCCCGAACAATGACTGGAGAGTCGAACTTTCATTGTTGAATCACCAAATTAACGCCGGGCAATCCACCAACTTCTTTGACCATTTCCAATGTCCCTTTATATGCACCCAAATGTTCGAGAGCGAATCTAATACATACGAAAGCATAGCAACACATAACATGCAAGACATATGGAACACAAAAATCAAATAGCCACATAGATCAAAATTAAAGGCTAGCAAAGTCAAGCAAACCAAGTTCACGCCGGATTTTATTATATTGATCCCTTGATAAAGGCTGCTGAAAATATCCTGGCTAGTTGGTCATTCAGGCCTAAATTCCTGTATTAATATTACCTTTTTGAACATACTCACACTTTTATAAGAGTGGTATTAGCTTTTATTTTTTGGGAAAGTAGTTATGTTCAATTGATGTAAAATTATCCCTTTATTTAATTGTATTTATAATAATTCTATAGTTTATGAATGAATATTAATTATCATTTCAATTAAAAAAAACTACGTATATTTTTTGTAAAGCATTTTATAATTATACAGTGATTTATAATTTTTTATACTTGCTAGTTGCCTTAGGTCTCTATTATAAACTTCGGCCACTCACTAGCTCATTGCATATCACTATATCTGAATGATTCTAAAACTGGTGAGGGAGCACAAACGATGATACTCATCTGTTTTATTCGATTCAAATGATTTAGTTCGTTTTTTATTGATCAGTATTTAAATAATATGCTCTCCAGTCAAAAAATAGTCCAAGTTGATTGTCAATTGTAGAATTAACAAGTTTTGTATCCTTAATAGATATATACCTATAAATATATTGGATTTGAATTCGAAAATCATGTTAATAGTAAATTATTTCACAAAACATGACAATCATTTTGGAAAAGAGTATTGTTTTCATAAGAAATAAAAATGATAACCGTTAGATATGCCTTGAATCGACGTTACTGTGAAATGAATTTGAAGATCGACTGATCAAGTTGCAAATCCCGATTCAAGTCCCGACCAATCTCACCTGGAGTACAGAAGGTTCGGGAGAAGATCGGCGAGGTCGAGATCTCTGCATAAGTCCCGACGCCGGGGTTTCCGACGCTTTAAGTCGGCTTTTGACCTATAAATACCCCTAGTTTCGTTTTGAGTCATATGTAACCTAAACATCTCGAGCATAAAGAGAAATTATATAATTTCTAGTTTCTTAGTGGTTGGTAAATATGTTAAGAAATTATTCATCTAGTAAGAATCTACACATCTCGAGTAGGCCAGCATTTTGATCGGTTCGGTTTGGTTTTGAGCTAAAACTAGAATCCCGAACCTATTCCGCTGGTTTCAAAGGCCGAACTCTAACCTGCCTTGGCTCCGACGGCCATAATTATCGGTTCCCTCTATCGGCTCCTGCTCGAATGCTAGCTGGCTTCAGACAACTTTTGAGCCTCAGATTTAACTCCAAAATTAAGTCCCTAAGTCTAGATCTAGAACTTTAATTTCAACGAACTCCTTTTTAAGATTAATTATATAATTCTACATACATTCAATACACAATACCACCTAAGCATGTTTCTATATTCCTATATTATTAGTTTTGTAAAGATTTATATATATCTATTTCATTATACTAATAATAACAAAGTTAAATCTAAAATTACCTTCTTAAACGTATAAATGCAACTACTACAAGATTCAAATGATAATAAATGAAAACTGAGAAATCTACATAACATTTAGAAATCGGTTCGGTTCTGTTATTTCAAAGGCCGAACTCAAATTAGTTTGGTTTTTCCGAACCTAAATCGGTTCGCTCCAAAATTTCGTTATTTTCGCTTCCGCTTTCGATCGTTCGATCGGTTTCGATTTTGGTGTAATAATTTCTATCTCGGTGAGCATAAGTCTTGCTCATCTGTAATCTGTTCTTCCCATTATAGAAATCTATTTGGTGGCTCTACCAGTGGATTAGTCCTAACACATTGTTAGGGATACCACCTTAAATCTAGTGTTATTTACTTTCTTCTATAACGCTTACTGCACTCGTGATCCTATTTGTATCCGTTATAACAAATCGGGTATCGTAGCTCGACGGGTTGTCCCGCGAATATGATGGGTGGTAAAAGTTTGAAAGTAGACAAGAACAGAGAAACAAGCCGGTTCCGTGGCAAATCAAGCGGGCGTTATTGGAAGTCGGTAGAGGGATCTGGGTTCTTTCGGGGAAAGAAGGCCTATACCGGTTCCGGATAATCGATTCTTTTGAGCAGGCGCACACTCGTAATGCTGTCAGCTATATAAATGGAGGATGAAATTATGGAAGTTTTTGGAGGCGAGACCGTCATTGATCGCTGGGCTGTCGAAAGTCTCTATATGACTAAAAGCTTAACCAACAAGTTGTTATCAAGCAACGTTTATCTGGAAACCGAAGGTATTTGTGAAGGCATTTGGGCAGACCACTTAGATACTAAATACAATATTATTAGATTTGCATAATATTGATATTTATGTCGACGTACAGACGCCATAATTCCGTTAGTTTATTTTACCTCGCATCATACGAAACATTAAGGAAACGACTAATGCAAAGATTCTATAACTCTAGAAATAAGTTAGATCTCCTCTTCAACAAAAGTGGAATCAAGGACATAGTCAGAATGGTCCTAGTACGGATAACTCCATCATTGGTTATTTTACATTAGTAATAAGAGATTCATATGTCAGGAAAAGAAGTTTCCTGGCAACAAATCAAACGAGTCCTAAAAACTAGGGGATGTTTATTGGCCATCAGCGAGGCGGACCTCGAAATCGACGTCTCCTAAGAAGCAGGCGGGCAATTAACGTATCCGCAATCGCCGTTGCCGCCGAGTATAAAGATTAGCTGTCGATAGCCACACATTTTTCTCACCTGACGCTGGTGAATACTTGATTTTGGAGCATCTTTATGATACTTGTCCCAAGAGGGAATAGTTTTCGACTTATGAGCAAAGATGGCGGTAATATTTCTATGGCCACGCTTATGTTTGTAAAGTAGTCGATAAGTTATGCGGAATGTTAGACTATGACGGTAAGTTCCGTATCTTGTAAAACATATTAGTAATGCTCCATCGATTTATTAAGAATCGATTTCGTTGGAGTCTACTACACAAAAAGGCTCATTTTCTCAGAGGCGTATTGTGAGCTGATAAATGTCCTAGGTTATGAAAGCATTCGAAAGTGTTGCCAGATAATGCTTGTATTTTCACAAGCTGCATAATGACTAAGTCATGTGATACGAGGCTCGTCACACGAGCGGTAGTGGACGCAGATCGTTGTGGATAATCTTCGTGCGCAGTAAATTGAAAGACTCAGATTGTTTACACCGTGGTCTTTGGAAAATTACATCGCAAAGAAATTTTTGAAAGTTTAATTCATAGAACAAAAGGTATTAATTTGACACATCTACTCCGATTATCGTCCATGAAGTTGAATCTTTGGGAGGTCATGTGTATTTTCTATCGCCGACACGATTATTGGGGAGATGACTTCGGGTATTTATTATGTAGCAAAAGTGATTCTTTTTCAAGCATTTCAAGGATTAGAAGACTTACTTCGTGGAAAACAAACAGGAAGAAGCGTCAAGCGATCACAGACCGAGCAATAATGGTCCGAATTGCTCGCATTTAGTTCACTGGTTTCAAGGCGGAAGTGATCAAGTAGCATCATACCTACAGCATACACCTCAACGTAACGGTGTAGTGATTTAATCAGACACTGGGAGCAGAGATCACAGATGCTCTAAAATGTCAAGGTCGTGGGACAATAATATTTTGGGCGGAAGCATTTAGCATAACTTGTTATCCGATAAACCGCGTCCCTCTAATACGTATTAATATGAAAACTCATACTAAATCAGGGTCCGTAAACTGCTGATTATACAAGTTTCCGAGTCTTTGGTCGCACCGCTAATTATCATGCGAATGGTAAAGCTTGTAACCATGGCTGTTGTGGTATATTTGTCACATGTTGATGCAGCTTAAAATGTTAATTTTGGTCATCATCCGGTAGACGGTTATTCTAGTAGAAATGTATTACCATTTGACGAGAATTCTATGTTTGGGTCAAATGCATAAAATCCACACCGCCGGGGTTAGTAAGACGCGTCAAGGTATTCCTTGATATTAGCGGCGACAAGCGGTGAGTAGCTCTTCTCGGGCCATAGTCAGAGGCGTAAACACATAGCTCTTCCTCACCATAGTCGAGGCAGAACATTAAGTTCCATCCTGCATTTAACGTCACAAGATAGCTTGACGCTCTAAAAGAAGCTAATTATTGAAATACTTCCTACGAGGTACGGTTAGCTTGCATATGTTAGTCTTTGCTTACAAAAGTTGTGAGGAAGTTGATCCTCATGACAACTTCTTATAAAGAAACGTATAACCGGCATCGAGCCTAAGTAACACTCGCCGCCACGGTATTTAAATGGAATCACCTTTAGAAGAATTAGACTATTGGGAGCCTGGCTGTAAAACCACAGTGTAAGAAAAGTTGTCACTGTAAGCAAGTTTTCAAGAAGAGCATGATCGTCACTCAAACGAGGGGGTAAACATAAAGCCAGAGTGGCTGCTAGAGGTTTCAAATTAACGGCGGGCAGAATTACAATGAAATATTCTCCTCACCGTAGTTGGGACATACTTCTATAAGAGCGTCATTATTGTACAGACATCGTGAGTCAAGCTGTGCCAGCTAGGATGCGAAAAATGTTTTCTTACGCCGAGAGTTGTACGAGGAGATTTATATGACCCATCCGTACGGTTTTCAAGAACCCCGAAATGGAAGACTATAAGTTTGCATGTCAAGAAATCTGTAGGCTCAAGTTAGCCTCCCAGGCAAATGGGTACAAAGAGATTCGAGTAGCTAATGACGGAGATCGGGTATTCATGAGTTCATAATACGCTTGTGTTTACTACAACAAGGTTGAGACGCACTTCTTTATTTACTTGGGCCTATATGTGATGATATACATAGTCAGAAGCTGATGTTCTGATATACAAAAGTTGAATCGTCATGAAATGAGCCTCCGAAACAAGGATTCGGGGCGCCGTAAAGAAAATTTTGGGTATGGAGATATATAGGGATAGAACGTCGAGGAAGCTTTTCTTATCACAGATCGGTTATATCGAGAAGGTTTTGTCCAGATTTGGTATGGCTACTGCTAGGCCAATTGAAACTCCTAGTGCTTCAAATGTACGCCTTCGTTGCATTTCCAGACATAAGTCATCTCTGGCCGGTGGCGTATACGCTGAACACATACCTCAAGGCTTAGTGCGCTTGGAAGCCATATGCTACGGTTCAAGACTAGACTGACCTCGCACATGCTATTAGTGTTAAGCCGGGCAGAGGTTCATGGCTGACCCCGGTGTTAACATCTGTGTCATAAGAGGATTTTTTCGCTATCTCATAGTATGCTATTGTATCTTTGTTATGTTGCTGAAGTCAATGTTTAATTTCGAGTATTCCGATTCCCGACTTACGCTGAGATGTAGATGTAGAAGATCTATGACTGTTACGTGTTTATTCTTATAGGTTCTGCTGAAGTCGTGAGGATCACGCTGAATTTTCGTGAATTTGACTACCACCAGTGTATATGACACTTATGTGGCGGCGAGGTATCTGGTTGAGAGGACTAGTTAGTGATCTGGGCTATCATACCGACTGTGGTATATCAGGATTGAAAGCAATATGCTTATCCAAGGATTAGGGATAACCCAGATGATATGTTTACTAAATTGGTTCCGTAGAGCAAGTTTCAACATTGTCTGAACTTGCTAAACATTCAGAGCTGTTAGTTGTCCGTGGCTGGGCAATATTCGAGCAGAGCCACATCTGCATCTGGTGCGTTATGCACATCTGTTCACTATATAAGCACATCCGCATCAGCAGACATCTAGCTTTATTATTCCGAGCACCTGATATCAGTAAGTTTTCTATTTTATCTCAGTATCTTGCTCGGGATCTAAGTCATGTGAGATTTGTTAGACATAATTTTGAATCAACATTACTGTGAGGCTGAATTTGGAAGACGGGACTCGATCGGAAGGTAAACCCCGATACAAGTCCCGACTAATCTCACCTCGAGTGTTAAGAGTTGAGAGAAGATCGACATAGCATGTCCCAATCGGGTCCCATCAAGTGCTGGAGTCCAGTAGATAGCTCCTGAGAAGATCGAGAGGTCGGCATCTATACAAGTCCCATCGCCTAGGGTTTCCCCGACGCTTTCTAAGTCGGTTTCAAGTCCGCTTTTGGCCTATAAATACCCCTAGTTTCGCTTTGAAGTTATATGAAACCTAAACATTCGAGCATAGAGAAATTATATACTTTTATTTAGTGGTTATAGAATAGGTTTCATAAAGTATTCATCTATGTAGTAATTTACACATTTGAGAGCATGTTTCGCTTTCATCTGTGAATTGCTTCTTCCCATTATAGCCAAATTGCTTAGCTGCTTTGTTTCAGGATTAGTCCTATCATTATCACAGGATACCATGTTAAATCAGGTATTATTTACGCTCTTTCCTCGCAACTTTTACGTAATTCTCAGAATCTAGATTTGCATCTCTTATAACAATAACAATAATAATAATATTATCACTTTGTAATTTGTTAAGCACTTTATTATTTATCAAAGTGCAGATAAAATAAAACCCATCAGAGTGAAAATTCCTCAAGATATTGTGTGTTTTATCAAAATCAAATATGATCGATTGTCAAAACTATGAGTCCCTTGCCGTCATAACGATTTGTGAGATGTCCTGGCTTCCTTACTGATTTTAAATTGATGTGAGCTTCTGGTGATGAAGCTCACCAATTGAGCTCCACTCGAGCTCGACTTGTCTCGATTTGATTCTGGGATTACCCAGCCTATGACGAGTCGGGATATGTGCCTTCATGGTCTGATGAACCGAGTCTGTCCTGACTCAGATATTATCCGAGCTCTGAGCCTTAACAAATGCATTCTGTCAGTCAGATTAATCGAGCTATAAATGTCCCCGTAAGAAATCATGCAGTGATATAGTCGCATTGCCCCCTCGCCTAAATTGCCGTGAAACACGAGTAAGTCACAAAGCATCCTCTCTCGATAGCATACATATCATCTTCATCAAAGTACAGCACCAAGCCCTGATGTTCTGATACACCCGAACTCCGCCCACCAGACGAGATCAAGTCGATAAGACCCTCTTTCTGCACACATAGCCAACCAAGTCTAAGTCCCACGACTCTAGTCTATAGACCAAGATAAAGTCTGTAGAAATATACAAGTATACGATGTTGTGGCACCTCATTGACTATATCCAAGTCATAGACCAAGTCCAAGACAAAGTCTCTATCTAGTCTCTACTCACATCGATCAAGTGCTCCTATCCAAATTTCGATCACATAACGGTCCAATCACAAATTCAAATCTAACTCAGGATCACAGTCCAAGCACAAATCCAGCCTCATTCTAGGTGCCTAAATCCAAATAAGGTTCAAGGCTACATCAAATCCAAGTCCAAAGATTCAAGAAGTCACAGTTCAAGCTTAGAGAATAATAAAGTCGATAGTCGAACCTCAATCGTTTGATAAATCTTCTTTCTCTCTAGATAGATTTCCCAAAGGGATTTTATTATATTGGTGTACATACATTATAAATACCAAAATCTTTCTAGAAGTTACAAATTCACACCAAGGACTATCTCTACTCTTCTTTATCACGACCTCAAAGATGCTTCCAAGTGGTCTAAACAGACTCTTCTCCATGTTCCAAGAAATACTAGAAGGTGCATGAGTCACAACAAGGTGGTCTGTCAGATACATAGACCAACCAGGCATGTACTACCAATCACGCCAAGTAAACCGACAGGCTCCCTGTGGCCTTGAGTTTAACAGCCAGGAGGACGCAACATCAAGCTTCAGACCGCTACATCCAAACCATCCATGGGACGACAAGTCGCATTGCCTCACACCGGAAGTCTCTGTGTCCTATGTACATGTCATGATGACTCGTATTACTACCTTTGGAGGAGCAAGAGTTTCCCTAGTAAAGGTAATCGAAAACATGGCCAAACGACGCAGCCCAAAACGGTGCATCTAACATCACGGTCAAAAGACGCAAGCACACGAGCCAAGATCAACACGTAGCAGGGTTATAATCTCGAAAATCCTACTTCCTCAATAGGCTCTAACACCTCAAAGGATGCTAATTTTAAACTCATCTCACTCCACTATGTCAAGCCTCAAGCATGTCTCATGTGCATAACCAACAAAGATGTGGGCGAAGACTTCTCACTGATAGACCATACCGCAAAGACAACTCGTGAATTTTATATGGGGCACCGAAGACCACCAAGCATGCAGGTCACACCATACTCTTATGTTAAACCCTACACCTCCCGCATAGACGCTTGAATATGCCTCATGGCTATCAAATTTCATAAATTCAACAGCTCACTGAGTTTGAATCCCAAGCAAAGATATCACTCACTTTGTCGAGACACGCAATAACGCTGGATCAAATGGGACTATATGGTTAAATAGTTCGCTCGAATACCATAGAAATTGCTTTTGAGCGGTACATCAATTGGAGCAAGTACTATTAGCTGTTGGGTACGCTTGGAGTGGGAATTCCTAAATTGCTTTTTCAAGACTCCAACGTACGCTTAGTACGGCAGCTTAACTTAACGCCAGACAACGGACAGATTTAGCCTGTGAATGCACTTCATAAATGATGAAGTAAGTTTGAGCCTCGAAATGCAAAGATAGATTGTCAAAAACATCGGGCTTATCGCGATGTGCATTCAAGACGACCGGCATTCGCAATACATCCCGCAGGTATACTTCCTAAGCATCTCTGAGTAAGACATCCACCGTGAGCCTACGATACGGAGTCGATCAAAAACAGTATTATCAACATCCATGTTCTACAATGCCAGCCTGAAGATGCGCATCTCAAGCACTCCATGTGTTAAGATGTACATGTCACAACTTCCAAGTCAACAAAATCCTCATTCAAAACTAAAAGAACACAAGGAGATATTAAATTAATGAAGTAGGACTGCTGAAAAGACGAAGAGACGCAAGCTCCAAAGAATATCCATTCTCTTGACCGCATATCCCAATAATCCTCGAGGAGCCTAAATGAAAACTCCATGTGAGTTGTCCAAAGCCCAAGCGACCAAGATGCCAATTGCAAGATCGAGCCAAACTATTTCAAGTATCACCGCTGTTTGGTCCACAAAAAAGTGTTTCACCTTAAAAGAAAAGTGACGGGGTTCAAGGCATCAAGCGGACCATATCCTTCAAGACTAGTCGTTGTAAATTACGTGACTACTAAAGCAAAAACGCATATGATGTCCGGACAAAAAGGCCATGAGAAGAACTTTATAACTTCCATGTTTAAAAGCTCACAAGCTTCCATGCTACGCATGAGAAGTCGATTAAATTACAAATGCAATAAAGTTAAAAGCTACAAAGCAAGTCGCCCCCAAGATCGTGAAAGTACCTCAACCAAACTGTGCTAAGGCCGCACTAAAAGAAACGGCAAACAAGACGAATCCTCCAACCAATTAGAACAACAAACCAGAAATCGGTCTTTCAAAAGTTGGGGGCAAACAACCAATAGAAAAAGATAGTCTTCTAAAGATTGGGGCAACAAGCCGTCAGTATCTAAGAGGCCGTATTACCAATAAATCCAATAAAAAACTCCATCGTATCAAATAAATCGCAGCGCATGGGGACACCAATACATATGAAAAAGCCACACATCGTGCATGCAAAGTACGCACTTAACTATTCCAATAACCTCAACATCAAATGGGGCAAAGATCATGCGGTAATAATCCCCGCTATTCAACATACACTCGACGGCAAAAGACATCGGCGAAATGCATAATGCTCTTAGATAAGAGGATAAAATCAGCTTCACTACTTTCGATACGGTACTTAAATCGTTTACAATCCTCGATACGGTATCAAATCGCTCTATTCTCCTTGATACGAATAAATCGGGTTTTCAATCTCTCGACACGAGAATAAATCGCTCATCGTCTCGACACTGAATAAATCGCTCCATTCTCCTTGATACGAATAAACTGCTTCCATTGTTACCGAGCATGAAGTCTAAACTGTCTACCATCTCATTGACACGTGGCTAAACTATCCATAGACTCCTTGGTAAGAGCATAAAACACCTATTACACTCTTGGACGAGAGTCTAAAACATCCACCCCTATGAACTACGTTTTACTTGATCCAAAATCTCAATGGGCACGAGGCATCTCGCGCACTCCAAAAGTTCACCATAACCTCAAAAACTCTACGGTACAAGAAGTTTCAACCAACAGTCAATATCAGAGCCAACACTACCGCGTATCACCAATGTCGTGACTACTCCGCTGATCTGATTACATATGTGACGATCCCTGCATCATCCATGCTCAACTCTCGACGATGTCAGTTTAAGGGCATTTGCAGACAATGATCTATTAATTATTTTAATTAAATTCAATTTATTTGTATTAATTAAATTTACCTAATAGCATCAATCACACAATTATATCGCTATGATTAGTGGTTTCAATTTTAAACCAACACGGAAAATTAAGGATTCTATATTTTAGCCACCAAATTAATTACTAAGGTAAAATTAGATTTACAAATTAATAATTCACTTTATACCTCGGGGATGATTAATGGAAATTAAAATGATTTCCTAAATTACGGACAATAATAAATTTGGCGGTAGTAAATCTACGCCTAATATTAAGAAGCTGTCAATTACCGCACAAACGCAGTAATTTTAGGATCAACACCCAAAACCTACGATACTCGACAAGAATTTCATGATCAACACTCCAAAAATGTATTTATTAATCATCAATTCAGTCTCATAAATCAAATCACTACAAAATTAAGCAACAAATGTTTCTGTGAGGTAAATCATACGCAGGATATGTTTGATAAGCTCATGTCCGGCTCTGTCTGTCAAGAAACACGTAGCAGTTCAAGCAAGACACCCTCTGACAAGAATAAATATATCTATGCTGGAGCAAGACTCAAGATCGTGAGTGTTCGCAGCACCCGGAACTTAGTCTATAGATACCTGATCGCTCAAGCGCACCTAAGCTGCACACATACCAAATCAAGCCTAAGCCTCAAAACTGTTCAGCATCAAGATCGTTTCCAAACAAAGATATAGCATACCGCAAGTGCACCTCGCTAGACTATATGCCCAAGTCAAAGCACTGCCCAAGACTAAGTCTTTCTACCCAGCCTAATCACATCGATCTGCATCTCTATCCAAATTTTGGGAATCACATACCGCCTCCAAGACAAATTCAAATCCAACTCAAGATCAATGCAATACCCAAGAGACAAATACAACCTCATTCCGTGTGCCTAAACTAAATCAAGCCCAAAGCATCACCATCAAATCCAAGCTCCAACATCTCTGCCAGTTTCAAGAATCCGCTTAATAATGTATCGATACTTAACTTCAATCATTCGAGCAAATCATCTTTGTACCTAAATGTATTTTCCCAAAAAAAATTTTATTGTATTTATGCGCATTCATTATAAATAACAAAATCTTTCTAGCAATTACACGTACTTACTAATTTTAATGGCCCACTTAGTGAAAGTCTTAGTAAGTTACGGAATATATCTCAAATTTCAACCCGCCACTATATCTATCATCTATTGGCTATTATTGCTGACTGACTTATCACGAGGAATTTTACCCCTATTGTGTTGACAATGATTTAGTACATATAATAAGCTTGAACTCTCCTATATTTTGACAACTTATTCTAGAATTTTTTCGATTTTGAATGAACATTTTTGTTTACTTGAACACGTATGTAATTTGTTTAACAGTAAATCACCGAAAATGTACAAAGAAACATGATTAAAAGTTTGATTAGATTAACGTCCATTCTCTTCTAAATTACGTACAAATAATGATCCAAAAAGAAAGTAAATGTGACGCACATCTCCTGAACTCGGAAGTCTATATATTACTCCATATTATATTAGATTTGATGGATACATTTTATAAATTATTACGAATCTTCGACACGTTTTTTATTCACTCAACCATTATTCATTAATTCGAAACTTATGAAAGGTTAGTCATTCCAATACTATTCGGATATTCGAATTCTAAGAAGTCGAACTTGCGAGAAAAAAATACGTATTTTGATAGTATGCATATCAATCAAATCATTGCAATTTTAATCACATCATCCATTTTGAATAGATGTGTTATACGAAGTAGTAAACATGTAAATTAGGAGGTTAAAAAAAACTATACCTTGCATTTCTTGAAAATTGTTAAATTACTACAAACCATAACCCATTCTTTTATTATCATTTATATTTAACTTCATTAGGTATGCAACATTCAAGATCCTTACACAATAAGTTACTAATAACAATGTGAAAAAGTAACTTAACATCCAATTTTTGGTGCATCAAGAAAATGGCCTTGAGCAATGATAATAGACTTATAGATCTCAATAATCATCTTCTCATCATACTCCTTCAATGTCCTCATTCCAAATCCATTCTCGGCGGCGCCACCATATCCTCCACCAATCACTCCTGAGTTTGCTATTTTATTCATGAAGTTAACATAAGAGTCACGTAAACCAATCAATATTTTCTTAGGTGAGCATGCTTTTCTCAACTTGCTGAACTTCAGCCGCCGTATCCTCCAGCTGAAGCGGCGCCTCCGGTGAGAAGTTGGTGGCTCAGTTGAAGAAGTATTAAGTACTCCTCCTAAACGACTCTTTCTTCTACCTCCGGTGGTGGTGGTGGTGTTGAGTTTTTCGTAGCCTCGACGTTTATTCCAGTAAAATTTTATGCCCTTGTTCATGTTGGGTGATGCCAACTCCATTGTTTTGTTGAATGGAATGGGATAAAATGAATTGGGGAAAAGGGAGGGGGGAGGAAGTGATGAAGAAGAGGGTGTTTGTAGGTGGTGGTTAGAAAGTGAGGTGGCCAAGCACATATAGAAGTAATCCCTGGGAATGAAAGGATGAATACTTTATTAAAATAAAAATACTCATGGTACTATTACATTACTGTTAATGTCTTGTTTTATATTTGTAAGGGTTAATTTTGATTCTCCTATTAATATTTTTTTGATTAAATTTATTAGGAGGCTTTCACACTATTATGATTATATAGGCTAAATGTGATTTACTGATATTATGTTATCTGAAAGATATATCAAAATTCTGTGTCTCTGTTTCGACGAATAAGCGTAGTGAATTTCGTTACAAAAACTTCTACTTTAAGTTATTATCATTATTGATGATCACAATTTAGAGAGTAAATAAAAATAGTTAAGCACTATGGGAGCAAATAAATGAGCAACCAAAGCATTAATAGATCCAGGCAGTGGTTCATAAATGATGAGCGTACAAAGCGGCCATCGCTCCTCATCAGTGCTCCTATCTTTTAATTCACGGATCCGTTTGTACAGCATTATCTCTTCATAATGTTATTTCTTGTAATTTTTAATTATGTAATGCGAAAGCTATTCATGATAAAACTTTCACATAAAAAATCGAAAACGTGAATTATAAAAATTGGAAGGGGTATAGGATAGTCGGTCCCAATTACCTTTCAAAATCAGATTCGCTTATTAATTGACATTCTAATTTAATTGTTCAAATTCAATTGTGATCCTACCGTTTTAAGGTATTTTTTTCCTTAATTTTTTTTTCCTTTACAAAAATTAATACTCTAATCACCTTCTCTCATCAAATTAATGATGGCATTGAATCAAGTAACATGATTAAAGTAAAAATTACATCTTCATTCACTTCCATTCCTACATACCAAAAACACAATCAATATCAATTAAGGGGCATGAAAAATTAAGATCGATAATAATACCAGAAGACAATAAAAATTAATTGTCTCAAAATCGAGTAGGACGTGGAGTCTGTACATAATAAAGGCGTAGATCACGGTCCTTGTCTTCGGCCATTTGCCCATTTCTACCAGGTTTTGGTATCATTTACCAATCATTTATGTGTAGAATACAAGGGACTTCAACAACTAGATGCAGCGTTTATGCTTTAGCTTTACTATTTTGACTTTCTTGTGAATGAATTAAACCCTTTAGTTATTAGGCATGCATCGGTGATTTTTTTTTTTTTTTATATAGTTACATGCATTGATACAGAGACAAAAAAACCATGCATATATTAGTACAGAGAAGAAAAAATAAAGCAGCTATAAACTCTAAGAGCTAGAATAAAAGCCCCTAAAGGTAACAAAATAAGATGTATTGGGAGGAAAAATAATGATATAATTCCTAATAGTAGCTGCAGTTGTGGTTTACAAAAGTATATTGCATTTGTGCTTTAAATATCCACATAAAAAGTTATTCCATTCTTTCTTTGACTGTATCCATACTGATGGAATATAACCTATAGAGAGAGATAGTGTTGATTTAGGATTAAAATAATAATATAGCAGGTGCTCGAGGCTGCGAGATTATAAACGATGAATTTGTCGGAGATTTTGTTGCATGCCCAGCCACAAATTGATGTTACGGCGGAATATGATCGAGAGGAGGCTCAGAACAACAGCGTAGGTTGTCTACAGAATAGTCGCTTGCAAGCGATATATCGAAACCACCGTTAGAGTTTTCTTAGAGCTATTAAAGTGAACAAATGAATTTAGGAGGAAAGAGAAAAAGCTAGGGTTTTTATAAAGGAGTTTTAGTGAAACGAGAGAGAGGGGGTGGGAAGAGGTTTTGCTTTAAATGCTTTCCCAAATGATGAATAATGAATGAGCAATTTTCTAAAAGTGGCCTATTTATAGGCATCAAATGTCAATACTTTTTAGACTTTGATGGAGAGTTAAGCAAAATCTTGCAATCGCTTTACATGTGTTTGGTCGTACCTTGAGGAGGGGGGGAGTTAAATTTTATCTCGAAACTAGCACGACCCTTTAAATAAAGGCAGCGCCAAATCTTTAGATAAATTATTACAGAGTATGTTTCTTGAAGAAAATGGAGATACTATCTCTACTATGTCTTAGTTGACCATATCCCTAAATGCAGGATTAGATTTTGTCCCGAATGTTTCCTTCGTATTTTCTTTAAACCGGTATAATTGCATTATAGTTTGATCATGTTGTCGTGTGTACTTGACCTCTTGTTCGATTGACAAGAGTAATGTGATAATTTATGTTAACCATGTATATAAATATATAGATTATGAGGACCCTAGCAAAGCCATGTCATAACCCTAATGTGTGCGAGTTAATCCTAATATACTTCAATTGTCGAACAATCGAACATATATCGAACATATATTATTTGAACATAATTAAATGTAGGTAAATCGGTTGTCTGATCAAATTGTTCCATGGACATATTTATGAGATCTAATATCTCATATTTCCAAGCAACTCATTTGCCCAGATGATTCTTTGTAACCGATTACTAATTAACGATTATCTTAAACTATCCATAGCTCGACTTAATATTATTTATGGTAAGATTTGTGTCACGAAGTCTTGCGTCTACATTCTTTTTCTTAGGTGTATGAATTAATGTGATTCTAGTACTATCTTTGGAGATGCGCATCATAATCACCATTAATACTCAAGAGGCGAGAGAAATCTAACCATTATATCGGTTGTACAATCATGCGTATGGTGTAGCGACACTTGTAGTATCTGAACTTAAGTCTTTTATAATCCTCCCTGCTACGGAGAGAGCGTTTAGATAGGGTCAGGTACATTACTCATGTAAAGTTAAACCAGTCACACTTGCGTGTCTAAGAATCGCTACGGATATAACATCTTACAGAACTTTCACGGTCGAGAGTTCGATGCCGTGCGTTCGAGCAGCTATTTAGAGCATGCGTACCGTGTGATTGACTAGAGTTGATAATCATACTCCGCCGGTCAAGAAAGCATTGATCGAACAACCAAACACATACTAACCAATTCAGTGCCTAATTCGATTAGTGAACACACAGTTGGGACAAGCGATCGTGTTCAGGGCTTGAATATAGGATTTCTTGTTTGGATCGTCACCCAAAGACCTCTCTAGTAAAATGCTTTATTGCTTAGTGGAACCAATTATGTTATTAATAATATGAAATATCATTGCTATTAACAAATGATAAGGTAAACTTGCTTTTGAATAAGAAGCATATATTGAAACAAGTTTAGGAAGAAAATAAGCGAAACTTTCCTCCCATTTTGAATCATGCGTTTAGATCCGTTAGGACATGTAAACAAGATGATCTTGTCTCATCATCCATTAACAAATCCTTACAGAATAGTGTTTACATCCATATACCAAAACATTCATGATGTAAAGGTGTTAATGGCTAAGCCCAGATCCGGGTAGATATGGGCGTTGTTACCGTTTATAGGTTTCCGGCGTATTCAAAAGCATGGCCGGCCCCGTGCCTTCCTCAAATTTTGAGTCATGGACGCACCCTCTTATATCTTGTAAGCTTCTTTTTGCATATCCTTATGCTATAACTGACAGTCAATCTCTTTTCTAACGTCAAGGTAGCAAATTGACTTTTATATTACCTTATGGTGATAGAATCTTGGTTGTATTGACTATGGTACACCTCGTGGAACAATTTCCACAATTACCATAAAGTCCATTTAGTTCGAAAACTAAACATTGTAGAACTAACCCCAAACAATTTCATAATACCTCTATCCTCTTTCCGTTACTTGGTGTAGCGACCGCCCAGGTCAAGCCGCCACGAATTAGGCTTCATGACGACATAGACACGAGTTCACCGTACAACTTTGGACCAAAAAATGAGCAGAAAAATACAACGTGATATGCCCAGATGATGATCTAAGACAATAACAAATATTACACTTCACAATTCCATCAATCATACACATCATATACCTTGCTTTCTTAATACATGGTTTGACGTAAACGAGAGTACACTCTGACGACCGTTGAGGATATCTAGCCACGAATCTCGAATGGTTTACTCGGCTAAATCGCCCGCAATTGTTGTCTTGACTTTCCACGAACAATAAAAAAACAACGGGGTCCCCCAAAATAGAAGGGGAGTAGGCTTGTGAAAGCTCGTAGATACTCATATAATAAGTTATATTCAACTTGGCATATATGAATATGTAATAGCATGTCGTGATAATTACTTTCATTATATTTTATAATTTTTTATTCGTATCACTAATCGTCCTCCTTATGATCCTCAAAGAGTTTAATATCTTCAAACCATTTTAATACAATCAACTTACCCAAAATGGTTCAATAATAATAGATATATTTATAATATCCGATAGCTCGATACGTCGCATAAGCAAACAATAACTACATTTACATTTGAAGTCACTCACTTCCCGTAGGAGAAAAAGCAGCGTCACTTGTTGCTTACTCAACAAAGCGAGGACAGTATTACTGCGTTGCTTGCTTTCAAACAAACGAGATATAAAATGGAGTTACCCGTTGCTTACTCCAGCCAAGCGGAAAGCAGCGCCAGGAGGAGCAAGCAGCGTCATTAAGTAGCCTACGCTGAGCAAGCAAAGATTCTCTGCAACCGACTCTCCCCATTACAACTCTCCCATTGCACTGCGCAGTAGCGGGACGCGCACCTCGACTGCTTGGGAGGACGAAGAACCCGACAGCCCAGAAATAGAGTTCGCTGGCGTCATCATATTTTTTATTCGCGATATCTTATGACCGTCGATTCCTTTGAATACCCGAGATTATAGAGCCGTGAATCTTAACAAATACGGACGGATTCGTTGATTTGCGAGAAATACCGTTTGATCCTATAGGACAGTGATTCTCGAAATAGGAGATATCACCTCACGAATCACCAGCCTTGAAATCATATCACTTTCATAATATGCCATATCGTAAATCATACTAATATATAACCGTTCTGATATCAATAATTGCCGTCGTATCCTCGAAAATTTCCTGATACATATATCGATCATTTATCATCTTAGCTATCACATTCTTTTCTTGATAATATTATCATACTATCGCCATTTTTCATATATTATTATCAATCATGAAACATGTCTATTGACCCAATCACTGAGTAAAGTTAATATTACTTCTTATTTACTTCATGCTCATCGCGTCATGGCTTCAGCATCCATATCAACTTTCATAATCACCTACCTTTTATCGTCGTGTTATAGATCACGTAACATCATAATTCTGGCATTCATATTCCATCGATATCACGTAATTCATCTTGATATTTTCATACCGTATTTTCCCAATGTTATCAGCCAAAGAATAGTTTATTCATTTCTATTCATTACATTCATAACCCATATAATCTCATTTAATAATTATTTTATGAGAAGCGAAAAGCCCCCCAATAAATCGCCATCATTTGCGGTTGGATTCTAAGTTCATTACGTGTTTGAAATGTCTTTGTTCATCGACATGTTTCAATAGCGAGGAAAAAATGGTCTTCGTGCGGAATCCGTTAAGTTGATAGTCGCGTGACTAGCGTGACCATTTTGAGAACATTAGTAAATTTTTTAAATTGGACGGAAAACATATTCGTCCTGGCCGTTTCGCGGGGTTCATTAAATGTATAGCGTTCAAAATGTCATGTGCATCCTTTCAGGTTTAAATAACGAGGCGAGAAGTGGTCAAACGGTATATAATATTAAGTTGCTACTTTTTTATCGTGACTTCTCATTATATAGATTTAATCTTCAAGTTTTCTTAACGACAAATATCCAACTAGAAGAACAAAAAGAAATAATACGCATGACGTTTCATTTTGCATTTATCCAAATATACTCGATGCTGAGTTTCACATATAAGAATGTTATTTTGGTTGAAAGGTTAGAGTAATGAAAATTAGCATTGTGGTTATAAGTATATTTGTTGTGATGTATAACTTTTGATTTTATATTGTGGTTGCTTTGTCCCAAAATGATTGTCGATTTGAGTTTTTATGATTTTTTTCTAATTTTTCTTCATTAAAGTTTACTATTTTTTTTGGTTGCGTGAATTAACGTGTGACTAAGTCAGAAGAAAAAATCATAAAAAAAACTCAAACTAACATTCTTATATGTGAACTTTCATTGATACATTGGATAATCTGAATAAAAGCGTTATGCATATTTAACATTCTTACAGTTGAATCTTTGCTTTGTTAAGAAAAACTTTGAAGATTAAATCTATATATGATAATCACGTGATAAAAGTAGCAACTTAGCGGATTATATCCTGCGGTTGGACCACTTTTTCCCGTTATTTAAACTTGAGTGATAAAAGCAAGGATTTTGGCGTGTGTGATGGTAGGTCCCAATTGCGGCGTGTGTGATGAATAATTGCCCATACGTCGATTTTTAAATTTTTTTACAAAAATACCCCTGAAATAATGGTCACGTGCTAGTCAAATGACCGTCGACTTAACGGATACATTACAAAGACCATTTTTTTCCCATTATTGAAGCGTGAAGTGATGAATAAAGGACATTTGAAAGCATGGGTGATAGCTGGAACCACGGGTGCAAACATGTATGATGATTGGGGGCTTTTGCCTACATAACATTAATTAACTTTTACCCGTATATAGTTATATCATAATATCTTAAATCCTATAATATTCGATATCGTATATTGATATTTAACATAAATTTATCAATAAAATCAATTAGTTCAATCAACCCGTTCTCATCTTTATACACATGTCTTATTATATAAATGCCAATTTAATCGAGGGCTTGCCCTTTCTTAAATCTGTCTAAATAATTAACTTTTTCTATATATATACTACTTTATTAATTATATTATCAGCATCATGTCTTTTTAATAGTTATTCACTACAATACAAAATATATAATACATATTCACCAATATATAAAGATTATAACTTGGATACTTCTAATCAAATCAAATATCGACAACTTTCTTGCTTGATCGCCTATTAGAGAACAACTTTTTCCAGCAAAACTTGAAAGCAACTTTTAGGAGTATATGATTTGGAGGTATTACATCAAGAAAATTTGTAGGGAAGGGGAGTTCGGCCATTGTGAGAAAGAAAGAATTTTATTTTATATAATGAAGTTAATTAGCCATGAAATGGAAGTAAAGCAAGCAGTGGCACTAAGCAGTAGGAGGTGTCGGGCATTGGCGTGTCGTTCTTAGCTAGGAAGAAAAAATTTAGTCGTCTTAACTACACCTTTGTCGGGAGTTCGAGTTTGTTTAAGTAAGTAGTACTCAATTCATTACTTAAATCATAAAAATTCAGTTATTTCACTTGAGTATTACTCGTAATTATGACTTCTGGAAAATTGTTCGGTAATGGTTAACATGACATTCTATGAGATCTAAGTGGGAGGCGATCGATCCTCATTGGAAGCATGTCGGGTTCCAAAATAGAAGAATTTGTCTAATTTAGTTTATTCATTTTAAACTCCATAACATTTATCATATATAAGCGCTTGTTATATCGACTTCAATCTATATATTTATATTGAGGCATATCTGAGATCTCGCTACTAAGGTAAAGGTTACATTAGCCATCGACAACTTCAGAAGGCCATGGTAAATTCATTTTTCGCGCCCAGTAACTTATATCGCATACATAAATGATCTATGTCGTTAAGCTCATTTGTTCTTTGATCTCTTGGTTCACTTCTTTCTACAAAGAAGATCTTACTCCTTTTATACTCAAATATCTCGAGTCCGTTGCTTGAATATTAGTAATATACTAGTTTTTATTTATTCTAGTTTTTTAAGATGTGAGTGCCCTTGAAATGTCGAGTACCGATCCTTAAAGGATCATTACTTAGGAGCATTTCTTACTCGAATCGAATCTGGGTCTAAGAGTAATATTCACATGGAATAGTGGGCATCCGTTCTACAACGTCTTATAACTAGAAGAAAACTTATGAAATAGATTTGACCATAGTCTGTACTTGTTCATGATCTTTGTATTTCATATCAAATGAATTCTTGAAATCATTTGTAGGAGTTTGATTCATTCATATTGTTATGAATAATCCGTATAAAGGTGAGTGCGGAATCTCTTAAATGTGTAAATAGAAAGTCGTTTATGTACTTGAACGGGTTGGTACATTCTTATATATGTCACTTGGCATGCAATATAAAGTCATCTTGTGGAATCATTTCTTAGATGATTTATACTCACATCAATTCGATACCTTATAATCATGGGCAGGTTTTGGAAAATTCATAGCTAGTTCATAATAAAACATGAACAAAAACACTTGAATATCGAATAAATGTATAATGATGAATTACAAAAGCATATATAATATGAAGTGCATTACCGTATGAACTCTGAGTACATACAATACGCGGCGGACATTAGCAACTTTATTCCTCCAATCCTCACGTAGAATCCCTTAGCTTTCAAATTGAAATGCAACGATTAGTCAGCAAAGCGGTTGAGTCGCGCGTTGGACTGCTAGAATCTTCTGAGCAATTGGAGAGCAAATCAAGTCAAAGCGGCTCATTTTGCCTAGAAGGGAGGGTGGCGCTTTTTGAGAGGAGGAGGAGAGAAAGATGATGATTAGGTTTTTTGCCATGCTTTCTCTTTCTTTATATAGCCACTTATATTTAACTTGAATAGCTCGACTAGTTAACTTAATGAGCATTTCATTAAAAATGGATTAACTAACTTATAAAATGTGTAAGTAACTTGCAAAGTTACTAATGAGCTTCTCTCGTTTAAACCGTCAATTAAATAGAAATTTAATTGATTCGGTTTTTGTCAATTTGTATTTTTACATTATTAATATAAATTATCGATTGGGTATCTCGTTGATTTCAATCAACTTCCAATTTAATGATCTCGATTTAATTCCATGCGTAGATATAAATTTCCCAGCTTTCATTGTATGTGTGTGACCTTCTAGGCTTAGATAATATTAGTTGTATAATAATATAATTGACCATTGTGATTATTATATCGGTTATGCATGAGATTTAGCAATCTGACATAACCATGATATTATCAGTTCCATTTAAGTAATTTAATTACTATTTATTGAACAATTAGTTTGAGTAATCTACATTTAAGTAAAACTAGTAAATGAATTGTTACAACAATTGCATAAATGACAATTATAGAAATCAAAATACTACGATTTCCAGCCAACCATTTTTTTTTGCCGCGGGCGGTGCTACAATTTCCTTTATCCGTGATCTACAGTCATGAGCTAACCATAAGAAGTGTTATATGAAACACCCAGAACTTTCTTTACCAGTAGTATTTCGAGAATGCTTATGGCATCCCGTAAACCAATGAGTCCCAAGCTTCGTTGAGAGGCTTAAGATCATATTGTATATCGAGGATGGATAAATCTCTTATAATATATGTACCCTCTTCTTATACTTTCATTGTCATGACGTATGCGTTATAATCCCGTTTAAGAGCGTTAGGCTTATAGTCAATGGCATCACTAAATGTAACATAAGTAATTTATGTCATGAGATCGATTATACATATCTTCTATGATGATTTTCGGCCGGTCAATCAAAGAACACTGATTATGGCCCGATAGCCATAAGATTGATAAGACTTCTGACTCTCGTGATCCAATAAAATTGATCATAGTAATCAGTATCTTGTGTCAAATTCTAGTTGCCCAAAGCGATGTTGTCGACAGAAAATAAATCTTATGTTTCTAGACTTGAAGAGTTGCGTAACTTCAATTTGCCTACTGCAGAAACTACAAACTGCTTTGAGATTTATTATTTCAGCCGGCGTGAAACAATAAATTACTATGAATAATTACGTTCATATAATGTAGTTAACAATTAGATTGTAAATAAAGAATTACTTTGTTCGATAATCCAATTTAACTTATTCTAGAAAATAAATGAACTTCCCTTAAACTTTGCATCGTTAGGTTCTTGTGATCTAGTGAAATAGGCCTGATTTAATAACGAGAAGAATATATCGACTCCGAGATGGTTGCTTTCAGAATACACGTGGAGCCTTTAGCTTAAATTAGCTCTTAGGTTTTTAAGACATGTAAAGCTGGAGGGTGTGATGCGATCATATCATAGCCGAATACTACTTGCGAATAAAACTGCATTAAAATGCCATAGTCCTGCCGATCATGGAATCGTGTTAGCTAGGGAGCTATCTGGTATAATCACGCATAGCTATGTGCGAAAAGAAGGTTTAACTTTTTTGCCTTGGCTTTGCTTTAGCTAGCAACAAAGGACTAAAACCTCGTTTTTGGTATTTACAATGCTTCTGGGGTTTTGTGTGATTGGCAGCTTACCAGTCTTATCGGGCGGATTTAAACGCAACTAAAGGTGTGTTAAAACACATTTATCTTAAAATGAATTATTCTTTTAATAACGTGCTCGATAATACAAGTTATTTGGTAATGTTATAATCTTGGGGAGATTAAAATTTCTTTAGTTTCTTCTAAAGAATACTAGGCCGGCCCCGTTAATAAGTTACTTAGCTAATAGTGTTCCGTGGGGTATTTGTCCATGATCTTATTCGACATTCGGTTATGTGAATATCAGTAAGTGATCGTTCCATAGAACTATATTTACACTCCCATTCTCTTAAAAGTTACTACCAAAGCGTATTCCCAGACCAGTAAATACCTTTAGTAAAACTCCACAATTCATAATATGGGAATTGTGTTGTAATAAATATATTGTGTATAACAGATCTGACGTGACATGACAGATCTATTACCTGCCAATATTCAAATTACACATCTAATAAAGTCAACCTCTGTCGCGTGAGGTCTTGGTGTGGGAGCGGACCTCACAATAAGTTACGCAGCCGATAAGAGAATGTCACATACATCATAATTTAATCTGCTCGCGTATTTTATTACTTGAACGTGACTCGTTATGGCTTAACAAGCAAATGTCGTCTAAACATATTTAAGTGACTAATATAGCGTATGTCACATATATGTAATTGAACTACGGATGTCTGAGAATCGATTGGTACTATACCTTTTCGAGGTTGCATGAAAATTCTTTAGTCTTCATTGAAATAGCCGGACCAGGTATAAACATTTTTATATGATTTTAGTTGCCGGTTAGTGTTTTGCGGTTAAAGTTAAAATTTAAGAAATCGAAGAATGATAATATGGGATTTGAATGATAATGTATTTTGAGAAATGAAATTTAATTTGACAACATTGAGTTATGTTGTTAAACCGAGAAGAGAAGTGAAATTGTGAACCAAGCGAGACCTAAAGCTCGTAAATATTTCACCTGGCTAACTTATTTCATGCTTTCGATTAAAAAAAAAAAAAAATCTCCTTCTTATTTCTAGGTGTGAACAGCAGCTAGCACTGACTTGAACTTTTTTATTTCTTGGTGAAACTTGTTGACTTTATATATTTGAGTTTTAGGTTGACTTTTTTATATATTTGAGTTTGTGTTGACTTTTAGATCTTGACTTTATTGGTATAGAAATGTTATCTAAGTTTAGTTTAAGAGAGTTAGAGGTGGCTAAGTGATTGTGGGGTTAGAAAGGGGTGTATGTTAAGGGGTTGAGTTTGTTGACTTTTTCTTAGAATGCTTTAAATTGTAATATGAGGTTAGAGGACTTTAATATGGTTATTTTGGGAGTAGGAGTATTGGGTTGGATATGGATTGGTAGAGATTTAGTTGAGAAAATTTGGGAAAAGTTGGTATAGTAGTTAGTGTTTGAATTGGAGGTTGCATTTAATGGTTTAAATTAGTTGAATTGATTGTTGGATTGATTAGAATGTAGTTACGTTGGAATTTTAGAAGTATATACTAATATTGAGGGATAGGATTACTAAAAGAAGTTAATTTGAATTCAGAAATGTGGTATAATACTCGGGGGTTAATAGATGTTAAGAAAATTTATCTCAGGAATGTGTTTATAATGTATAATTTCCTTGAATAGGAGTTGAGCCCGACTGCTTACGAGACTACCTAGAGACCTTATTGCTTTTGGCTCGAGGTAGTACAAGTACCACGCGATAGGAACACTTCCTTATGCTATGTTTATATATTTTGCATGTGTTTTGTCATGGGACTATTTTGACATGTGTATTGAGTTATTGAGAGTAGTGTTATGAGATAGTTGTGATTATGATCCATGTTATGAGATAGTTGTGATTATGATTCATGTTATGAGATAGTTGGTGGTCAATTAAATGTTATGAGATAGTTGTTAAATGTTAATAAGTTGTGGTGGTTATTGGTTATACCGCGTGTGCTATATTGCTTGTCTTTGCGTGTGGCTATGTATTGTGTGTGTAATCTATGTGCGGGTTTATTTGGTTGCTCTGGTATATATTTGTGGGTAATTGGTGACCCTGGCCCAGGAGGTTTGGTGTGGTATCTGCGTAAGTGGGTAGCCCCGGTGATTCGAGAGGTTTGGTGTATGCATAGTGAGGGTAGCCTGATGGGGAGGATGGAGGTGGAGACACAAATACGATTGTTGTGGAGGTGGATTCTCGTTTGTTTGTTATTTGTGGAGATTGGATTCTCGTTTATTTATTGTCGTAGGAGGTGGATTCGCCGTTTATTTGTGTTGTTGTGGAGGTGGATTCCTCGTTTTGTTTGTGTTTGTGGAGGTGGATTCCTCGTCGATTATTTGTGGAGGTGGATTTCCTCAATTGTTTACTATTTATGGAAGTGGATTAATCATTTGTTTATTCTTTGTGGAAGTGGATTCTCGTTTTGTTCATTGTTTGTGGAGGTGGATTCCTATTGGTGATTCTCAGTGCTTTACTATTTGTGGAGGGTGGATTCCTCGTTTGATTACTTTGTGTGTTGAGGCAGTTTCCGCCCAAATAAATATGCATTGTTGATGGTTCTGAAACTCACAATATAGTATTATGTGATATCGTATAAGGGTATATGTGATTTGTGGTGAGTTAACGTTGTATAGCGCAGTTGTGTATATGCATATGTTATATATATAAGTATGACTATAAGTATGATTTGAGGCGTTTATGTACAGAGTGCTGGAAGCGTCGTTAAAGCTGGTGAGAGGATCTGCATTGCTGAGTTGCGTGAAGATCGTAGGTGAGGCGGTGGTGGCATAGGAAGTGTAATCAGTCCTTTTGTTGTCTCTTGTTATATTTACAGACTTGTGTGTTGTATTTTAATGAAGAAAGTGCAGTTGTCATACTTTTCCTATGTTGTATTTTGGATTTCTTGTGTATCCTTGGGTTGTATTATTCAGGTGGATTTGTGTTCTGTTGTCTTTTGTTTTGTTGGATGTGTTGTTGGAACACCACGATGGAATAGAGAGTTTTGTCTTTGTTAATGTCAGCAGGTCATATTTGTTATTGTATCCATCGATTGGTGACTTTATGCGGAGTTGTTAATAGTCTTAACCTCAGGCGGCCGACTTGGGGTGGGTCGTTCACAACTCAAACATGTAAAATATTTATGTGTAGTTGTGCTCACATTTAACTGCCTTTGGCTTCAAGGTTCATCTTAAATCCCGCCCTTATGATTTCAATCAAATATCGAGATGAAGGTCCTAACTCCATTATATTGTACCTCGAGTTTGCAGCAGATACGATAATATAATCGTTTTCCTTACTTTGTTATCGTTTGAGATGTGAGCTTCCAATATGATATCCAAGTATGCGTAAATCGCGATTATTACTTAGGAACATTCTTTGGATCACTTCGCCCAAGCACATGTTGCGACACGTGGGTAATAAGAAAAAATTTGAAATAGACATGTACATAGTCAATTAGCCGATACATTCAACGGTGAAATCAAATGTTTGATTAATTTATGACTATATGTTCATTTAATGGAAATACGTTTCTTGCTTCTGATGAATCACCATCTAGAAGGTAAATAGAGTGAGTTTTATACTCGACTTCGTGTATTCGATTCTAATATTTCTTTCAGATGACTTTAAGCTGTCTGTTGGGTATGACTTATCGTAACATCGTGTCTCTTTCTGCGTTAGACTTTTGATTATCATGTAACCGTGCGATATAGCTTGGAGGTTCAATCTTGGATTGGTGTCTCTGTCAAGTAGCAATGCATTGAGTCATATATTTAATTCCTTGTTACAACACGTATGAAGATACTAAATATCTGATAAATTATAATTTTATAGTAGATGAAATAAATACCGGTACCTTCGGTTGTACATGATGACATAATCTAAACATTTGACTGTGTTAAATTATGTCTACTTGGTGACTTTCGCATTAGCTTGTCTATTCGAGCGTTCAAAGTTTGTTTTGTCAAACATAACTTCTTGAGTTGTCTGTGATTGAGTCTGAATAAATTTAAAGTAGGTGTGACTTTCAATATGTAAATTTATTTCATTCATTTGTGTTTAAACTACATTAAACCTGATCCTTACTTCATATCACTCAACTAGTGACATATTTAAGGTAGGCCTTGAAATTACGTTGGTATACAAAATTGAAAGATTTCATCCATTATTGTTTGACTTCATTAAGCATGTAATTCTTCTTACGTATCTTGCTTAAATGCGGCTTCCAAGATCAGGAATGATGTCGTTTTTGGATTCTTCGTGTTGATGATGCTTAATTCAAAACTTGATATATTTATATGGTCCTCTAGTCTTTTATTGAATACGTGTATCATTCAGCTGACTTATATCCTTGGCCCTTGTCTTGACATCTGAAACTAACAGATGCCAGACACTCCCAGTAAGTCTAGTAGAGTTGACTTAGTTCATGCTTTACAAGATTGAACTTCGGGTCATGTTAAAGTCTTTTGCCATAAGTATCACTCATTATCATTCAAAATGTCTTTCAAAAGCATAGGTTCAAAAGCAGTTTGAATTGCCTCAACCATTCATGAATGATTTAAGCTGCGTGCTCTTATAATGTAGTCACTATGAACACATAAGAGCTCAATTATCTTTCTTTTGTGCCTTGTATCCTAGCTACTACTCTATTTGGCTCGTAATCACTTAGTCAAAATCATGTGAGTCGAAATAGTGGTCTAAAACTATTCAGCAGTTTGTATAATGACAATTCGACAAACCATTTGAGATATGAAGAGATTTTATAGAAGCCTCTTTATTTCTTAAGCGTTATAGATATCCTTCTTTCTGTGCTTTGTGTTTGAAATAATGAAATTAATCATTAACTTCAAATCATAGTTCTTTTGTGCTTTCTCAATTTAGTGATGTGTGAACGAATAGACAACATTGCTTGTTTGGTTATCTGAACCATGACTTATCTTCATCAGCGATTAAATAACTTGAGGGACCACTTGTTGATGGGAAACTAAATACAATGACATGTCTTAAAATGTAGATACCATGACGATACTGAAAGTCGTCAATAGTTTCTCAATTGTGTTATAAAATAGATTGAACTATACATTTAGTGCTTGTTGGTGGAGTTGAGACAATATAACATATTAGTCTTTCATGGCATCATTACCTTTAATTGAGATCAAAATTAATTACCTCACCGATCATATCTCATGTGACATCGTTCAAGTTGAACAAAAGTTCGCTATAACGTGTCTCATGATCAAGTCGAGTCTTAAGTGTTATGGTATTTAAGTTTTCCTTTTATTAGCATCTGATAATATTTTCAATGGTTTGTGAAGAAAAATACAATTAGCATTTATAGCATCTATAATGCCACGAGTTTATGGACTATCGCCCTTTGTTTTATTCCATAATAAACTTATGTTTTAAATTGTCCAATTATCGGTGAATAAGCAGTGTCGTGGTGTGCCAATCATAATAGGAAACATGTAGTCTACAGAGATAGTGTAAGATTCAACGACAAACTATTATAAATGAATTATAAAATATTATACCCGTCTTGAAATCTCGCAAAACATACAATTATTGAGATCCGTCGTAGTTTGGAATCAGCAGCTTATGGCTGCAACACATGGTAGATTAACTATGCGGCAAACTCTTGGGTCACTAACACTTCTAACGAGGTCTTCATGATGTATTCATGACCCTTGACGTTGATGGAGCCAGTTAAGCATGATTAAACCAATATGTTAGTTTGGAATGATCATTTGAAAGAAAGCCCTTGGCGTTAGTGAAAATCACTTCAACATGATCCATTGTCATACTCGTCACGATGCGATTACACGTGCCGTCGCGGTCGTACCGGTGATGTGATAAGTTTCCTGACTTTAAAATTGGTTTGATATGAGTGCTTAAATTTTATGGTGAGATTAATATTATTTGTTATTATTTAACATGTTATATGACCTACTCGAAGCAATATACACATCATGAAAATAAAACAAATAATACACATTGAAGGAGATATATGATATGACATTAAAATAAAAATAGACCTATTATAACTTACTTTCTGAGTGTGATGTAACCTTATAAAGCCACATTCGGCGTTTTGCAAAATGCGATCTTGTATTCTTCACGCCCGAAAACTTCCGAGTTTGCGGAATGTGCGTCTAATGAAGCGCCCGTATTTGATACTCGGTACATTTATTTATTAACTTGATTAAGGCCGACCGCAGCGAGGCTTGTGGGTAAAATAAAATAAATAAATGAAATAAACAAATATTCGGTACAGTGGTTTACAACGAAATAAAGGTTCGCATGCCGTATTTAAATAATAAAATACAAAACTAGGTCATATCGATATATCCCACTTTCCGTTCCGTTGCAACATATATATGCGAAATAAATCACGTATCGCGTTCAATAAATATATATTAATGGTGGAATAAAGTCAAATTACGTTATTAATGCGAATTAAGTATAGAAATAAATTAAGTATACAACAAACATGTCATCAATACATAATAAACATGCACTTAATAAGTAATAAACATACAATCAATACATAATAAAATATATTTAATGTGCAATCAACACTAATTATGAGGTTGAGATAATTACTCTCAATTAAATTCAAATTTTAAATATATGATTGATAATCATATACACATTTTCCATTATTTATTTATTTAACAAATCAAAATAAATCACATAAATATACAATTGAAATGTGATTGGAATTTACATTCAAATTTGAATCTCATAATTATATCCATGAAATAATATACACAATTAAAATACATTAATTAACATATATTTTGTGTCAATAGTTAATACAATAACTATTTCATATACACAATAAATAATGATTTATTACAATAATCATTTCATATAAATAATAAGATAAAAACTAGCAGTATTTATCTACGTATTTATATTTTAACTGAATATTGTTACCATGATTAGATCCTCAAATAAATATATTTATAAAAGGATAAATCATGTGATGGATTATTGAATTAAACTTATTATCATTAAAGCGATAATTATAATTATCATAGCAATAAACTGATAATAAATACACAAAAACGAAATTAATAATTTTAAAATGGATTGGGGTTTTGTAAAAAAGCAAAATCGATGAAACATGACGGACGACCGGCCTCGCGTCGGGTCTCCCGATCGACACGTCTTGGGACCGCCGGTTGGTAAATCAGGCGTGTCAGCGGTAAACGCGTCGGTTTGGCACGGGCCTGGAGACGCCCTTGAGTTCTTCCGTTTCACAAAAATTCGAGTTTTCGATTTAATTCAAATGTTTTGAAGCATCGATTTTAAGGCCTTAAACATCCAAAAATTCTAAAACTTTTACGGGCATTCCTTTTAAGTTTGCTTAAACTTTTCAATTTGAATTTTATAAAAAAAATTACCAAAAATTAATTATCTGGTATTTAGAAATCATAAAATTATTTTGGGACACTTAAACAATCCAAAAATTATGAAATTTTTCAGAGATACTTCTGATCCTCTAGGAATGGAAAGAGTGAATTGAAATTTTAGAGATATTTTAAACACCTCAAATCAATAAAAATGTTTAGATTTCAATCAAAACATGTTTTAAAACTTTTCTTCGATTCATGAAACACAAATCTAAATTCAAATCATCAAAACTAACTATTATGATGAACTTGGCCTTATAAAATATATTTATTCATGGATCAGTTTTCATAACATATATTCATGGTCAAGAATATAAACATGAAAATGATAAAATATGTTTACTCTGACAAGAACATTTATATAAATACTAATCAAAATTATACAACTTAAGCAAACTCGTGATGCCCATTTGTGGAAAATTACTCGACTAGTTCATAATAAAACATGAACAAAAAGCAACGAATCGAATAAATGTATAATGATTACAAAACATATATAATATGAAATTCATACACGTGAATACGAGAGTGCCTGATACATAGCGGAGACATTAACAACGTTCTTCCTCGCCCAAATCCTCCATTAGAATCCTGTGCGCCAGGTGAAATCTTACTCCCGTTAGTTAAAGGCGGTTGAGTCGCGCGATGGACTTGCTAGAATCACTACGGCGATTGAAGCAAAAATCAAGTCAAAGCTTGACTCAATTTTGCTATAGAGAGAAGAGGCGGCACCAGAGGAGGAGGAGAAAAAATGATGATTAGGTTTTTCCGTCTTTCTCTTTTTCTTTTATATAGCTCTCCTTTTATTTACGCTGAATAACTCATTTAATTCTTCTTAGTAAACTTCGTTAAAACCGTTAGCTAGCTTATCAAGCGTGTAAGTAACTTAACAAGTTACTAATGACTTCTCGTTTAAAGCTGTCCAGGTGAAATAGCAATTTAATTGATTCGGTTTGTCAATTTGTATTTTACATTATCAGTATGAAATTCTGGAACCAATTATCTTGTTGATTTATTCGACTCCCGATTTAACAATCTCGATTTAATTCCATAGATATAAGCTGATGTCATTAGCTATTATTGTGACCTTAATTTCGAGATAATATTAGTCGTATAATAATATAATTTGCATTATGATTATTCCTGCGATTATACATGTGATCCCCAGCAATCGACATAACCCACGATATTATACGTGAGTTCGTTTAGTAATTTATAATTACTATTTATTGAACACTTAGTTTGGGTTTTTCATTTAACTAAAACTAGTAAATGAATTATTCACAACAGAATTATCATGACAGACGTAATTATAGAAATCAAAATACTCTTTATTTCCAACATTATCATGACGGGCATAATTGTTACTATTTATCTTGATATTCATCAATATCAATAAACAATTCAATTGTATTGGTGTAAAATATTTATTTTAAATTTAATTCCAAATATATCCTTTAAAAGCATATTTTAAGTGTATTAACATTTAATATTAAACAAATTAAATTTTCAAAAATATGTTTAAATCATATATTTGAATTTAATTCCCTTTTGCCTCACTTAAATATATTTTAAGTCTATTATCATTTAATATTAAAAAATTAGTATTTTTGTAAAAATACTATTTATTAATTTTACACCATTTAATTCAAGATAATATATTACTCTAAAACTTTACTTATCAAATAATTTAAAGTTTCAAATTAAGAGAATCAATTCGAATCAATAATTTCAATTACAATTCCTAATCAATATTATAAATTTATTCGATGCTCTTCTCGTTTAATTTAATGCTTGGTTAAATAATTATTCAAATTGGCAGAAATTATTCAAATTTGTTTTGAATCAAGTACAATTATTTAGTAACCAAATTAATAATTATCAATTTTTAATTATATTCGAAATATCAATTAAAACTTCCTCAACAAATTGGAATAATTAAATAGTTAAATTTAATTGATTGAAAAAAATTTCAACTTAAAATTAGTCAAACAATTTTAATTGATATCAAAATATCAACTTGAGCAAAATCACATAAAATAAAAGTCGCTTGAAACATTTAAATTTCGTTTTGAAAACAAGTCTCATATCTAACTTAATTAGAATATTTATTCAAAATAAAAGCCTAATTAACAATTGAATTTATTATTTTAATTACATTCAAGTAATATAATTTAAATTAATAATCTCAATTCCGAATTATAAAATCCCGTCAATAATGGTAGTCGATTATAATTTTGATGCGAAATCAAAATATAGACCCACTTAATAAACCATTTAGCCAGTCACGTCAATTTGGTCATAAAGAATTGTCGAAGACCAAACAAAGGCCAAGAATCCCTTATGCCCAAACCGCCCGTCGGCCCACGACCATCATCAATTGGGTCAGGCTCGATACAATAATGCTCAAGCAAGAGCAGGTCGAGATCGATGCCGTGGCGGGTGGGACATGGGTCGGGCCGGATCATTCGGATTAAACTTGACACGATTGGTAGTCGCTTGGATAGCAAGTCGAGAAACCGAGTCATGACCCGTCGTTGGGTGATAATGCTGACCGAGATGATATCTTTGTCTTGTCGAGAGAGAATCTTTAGCGAACTTCTTTTCAGTGTTCGATATGGTGAAACGGGGTTATCGAACTTTATATCACTAGCATGATTTCTCTGTGGGCATTTATAGCTTAATCGCGTAGTTTATTTGATTTATGAGATCACGGATTATCAGTTATGCATCGGTTTTGGGTTTTGATAAAAAGAATTCTGTAGCGTTTGTGCGGAAGCTTATTTCTGATGCCTTATTTTAGGGGCGCTTTATTTTGGTGATGGAGATGAAGAACTTTTGTGTTCTTTTCTCGGATTCTTGTTGATTTAGACACTTGTTTTTGAAACATAAGTTGAAGATCATGAAATGTTTTGATAATTTTCTCAAGATAAAGTAGCATTAACCCCGAGGTTTTACATGAAAATGCGCAGCTATGAGTTGCTTATCTTCAAGGCTTTGTGTATTATTATTGTGTTCATGGATGATTTTTCGAATGAATAAAGGAAATATTTATGAGGAACTTTGAGAACATTACGATTGGTTGATCGCTTTGAGTGGTTACGATCTTAGTTACCGTATTGAGGAAAATCGAAGACGATCGGATATTTAATATTAAAATAATATTAATATATTCTTGTTTGGAGAACACGGCAAAAGTACCGACTTCCTTATGCAAGTTCAACTTGCTTTCCACGGCTAATTCATATCCTAATTCATATTCTTTTTATCGGAAACATCATTTTGGCTAGTTATTAAAAAAATTCGTTTTATTAGGTTTTTCTCTTGGAATTTATTATTTAATTAAGTAAATTTGGGGACGCAATTCCCAATGTCGCGTCATCATACGAGATGTATAATTAGGTTTAATTAAACGTGCCTTTAATTTCACTACTGAGTAATTCGGTGTTGGAAATATCGAGAGCCTTGTTTACACATGTTCGGTTTAATTGGAGACTTGGATAAGCACTGTCAACGCATGTAATTGTGTGATTGCTCTTTTAATTGTTTTAATCAATCCAAAATAAATAGAATCTAATTAAAAATTACATATAAATTTGACTACACACACTCTTTTAAATTAATAAATTATTAATTTATTGATAAATTAATAACTTTTAAATTAATAAATTTTACGGTTCCAACATTATTAATTTATAGAGTTTTCTTGTATGTGGGAAATATATATTTCACGTCACGTGAATAATTAAAAAGTATACGTAGCGCAAGAAGTGTATAAAAATATATGCTTGTACTGCGTGAAAATAGTCTTGACCCATGTATTTGTATGTCTAAAATACCTAATAACAGCTCAACTCAAAATTTCAAAAAATAAAAAATTGTTAAATATATAATTTGATGATGCTTATTTTGTAAGTATTTCCGTTTGTCCAAATAAATTATATAATTCCGTTTTTACTTTATCAATTTTCAACCATGGTCCAAAGTCAGTACACAACAATCCCAGACTCTCAATGTTCCTAGTAGACCCAGAATTTCATATTCATCAATTGAATTTCTTTTGCCCCAACTTGCTGAAAACATGAGCTAGAAACCCAAAGAAAGAGCCAACAATCCTCAGTATCAAGAAAATTTTTCCTTGGAAGATGGCTCCTGTCTGACATTAGCAATGCTCTATAAACTGCTTCACTTATAGCATAAGCTGATATAGGATCATACTCATTTGCAATAAGCCCAAACTCTGTGACACACACAATGTCATATGTTCCTGTAGTTTCTGAAATTCCTAGATGTCCACAGATTTTCGCACGAGTACCGATTCTGTCATCGACTGGTAGCATATCACCGTGTGTCAAGATCAAAATTGGATTCTCATCTGCAACAAAGGGTTTGAACCAATTGATAAATGAAGTCACAGCAAGATAAATGTGTGTCGATTGGCATAATCACGATGTAATGTAATGATTGGACTAGTGGGCTATAATCTTGAGTTACACTCTAAAATCAATTGACTTGAAATAGAACGAAAAATAACTCACTAAATTTCTTTAACGTTGCGAAGTTGTGGAGTTGTTTTAGAGCTTCCAATGCTGTCTTATCACCCAATTTTACACCTTCACTGATCTCGGCAACATTTGCTACAACCATGATGCAGTTAACTCTTCTAGTTGCAAATGTTGAATATGATGATAATGAAGGCAAGTGCATCTCATGTCTAGACGCCTTTTCCTCTATTTGCGAAGAAACCTCTTTGTGATGTACTCCCTTTGTCATCCAGTTCGATAATTCCTCCAAGCTCTCTTCCAACTGATCATAATTGAATCCTCTTGTGTCATAAACACAAAACCCGCTGCACGTTGATCTCAGAACATTATGCTCCTCCATTGATAACGATCTATATCCGAAGCCATTGCCTATTAAATATATACAAATAAGACATTACAATGAGAAGTGAACATTAGGGATTTTGTACTTGAACATGAATGACTGACCTGAGGATGTTTGAGCAAATGGTATAAGACCAGACCTGCCAAGAACACTATACATAAGGTTGACAAGAGAACTTTTCCCAGCATTATGGAAACCAACCAAAAGAATGGTATTAACAGGAGGAATAACGATGTCCTCTTTCGTCACTCCTCCTGTAGGTACCCAGAAATCCCCTGCACGAAAAGCAATAAGCTTATGGCGGAGATCATCAAGTCCCTCAGCCGAAACCAAGGCCAATCGATCCATCTCCCTGAGAATCTTTACCTCCGGTGAGATCTTCGACAGGTTTTGACCCTCAGATTTCAAATTCACACTCTCGTCATACTCGGTTGATGATCTCCACCAACAATAATCACCACTAGAAATTTCAAGTTGGTCTTCATCATCCGAAACATGTTGGTCTTTCATGTCTTAATACTTTAGTTAATGAGTATCTAGTTGTGCATTTCTGTAAAGTGGGGCTTGCAAATTTTGCATTATATAGAACTTGGTTGGATGGATAACAAAAGATTCTTGCCATGGAGATAATACGAGTACAATACTTCGTACTGGTCGGAATAGGAAGGTTCCAGGAAGATCACTCAACTGAGGTATCTCAGAAAGATGGAGATCACGGGAGACTGAAAAATTCAAAGTTTCATACATTGCCATTAACAGAAAAATCCAGGGACGCTTATGTAAAAGAATTCAATAGGACAAAATATTATTCCTCCACATTTTTATTGTTGTTTTTACACACTAAAATTTAAATAAATTTAAAATAATTACCCAAATACATTAGAAACATTATAATTCTATTATTTTATTACATACAATACAACATATCCTTATGCCTCTAAAAAAACTCATTCCTAAACAGGATAGCAAAGGGAAGGGGAAATCAGATTGTACGCAACCTTACTCTTGTGACAATAGAGATTGTTTTCAACTTGACTAAAGATGAAGTACTAACAACTACCTACTACTTCCAGACTTATATTGCGGCAAGTATTTTTGGCAATTCTCTAGCAAGTATTACATAGCAAAAACAAGTAGTTTTGAAAACATAAGGAACAAGATATACAACAGTAAAAGTATGGGTAGTGTTCTCAGTAATTTCTAAATGCCAATGTTATAATGCAAATTTGTATTTGAAATGAAACACAATTTTTTGCACTTAAAGAGTTGCACAGGGCAGTAGGCACCTCTTGATTAACGCGACAAAAACAAGTTCAATAAAACCAGAATGAAGCTACATGCATCTCCTTCACTCAAAACTGTATGACACTGAAAATACATATAAATCCTCAGGCAAGGTGGGAGGAGTCTTGAATCACAAAATAACAAGGTACACTTTAAAACTGACAAAATAAACAAAATAAGTCTCAAGTGAGACCACCCCCCACACCAACAGATCAACATGGATCAATGATCTATCCTGCCTCCAACTCCATGTATAATTATAGAACCACAGAAAACCTAGATGCCCTGCAATGTCAAAGAGATCATCATGCAACACGAACTAAAATGAGTAATACATACAACAAAAGTCGCATTCCAATTCCAAGAAAAATCCAAGGTCACGAGGATTGAGAAGAAACAAGGAAATATTTTAGCTGAATTAAGCACAAGAGCTTACATTACTGAAATTGAATCCTCCAGAAGGAACAGGCAGTTCACCCCCTCCAAAGTTAAATCCAGGCTGCTGATCATTAGCTGCAGGTACTTCATCCTCATCTTCTAACCAATATGTTTCAAGGATCTTCACTGCCTTCTCATATATTTCATTATTGTCATGATTCTGAAGGTTTTCGATCTTCTCTAGACCTTCAGCATCATCAATCATCTGGGCATATACATTCACATCTCCTGTGTTACCCAGACTCTTCTCAGCTTCGCCGACCTTGAGGATGTTTTCAAGAGCTTCCAAACAGACCGTCACAATTCTTGGATCAGGACAAATTAGAATGTCACATAATGGCTTTATACAACCCTCACCTACTAGGAACCTGTAACAAGTGTAACATGTCAGCTTCCAAACAAAAACATAACTACCAACAGCAGATAGTATTGGAAAGAGTTAATACTTGATCTGCTCATGTGTTCCACCAGATGTTGCATTTGAAACTGCCCAAGCAGCCTCTTTCTTTATATCAAATTCAGCATTCTGAAGAAGATTAACTAGTGGCGAAAATATACCAGCGGCTATAACAGCCTGCCAATTAAATTGCACTCGTTAAGAAACAATTCTTTCAAAGCAAAATGTATCTGATCTTTATTCCCTGCCGTGATGTTGGACAGAGTCCAGCAAGCTTCCTTTTTTATGCTTTTCTTGTAGTTTTGAGTCAATAGGTTAAGAAGGCAAGGAAGAGCAAGATGGTCAATCATAACCTGCAAAAGGTAGAATAAATTAATAGATCACTCAATATTAGAACATAAATCAGTTACAGATACATGCCAAGGGAAACTAGAAATAGAGTGAGAAAAATGCCATGGTATTTTACTCAATCATAAACAAGGTCTTCTCATCTCCGAGCTAAAATACAATTACAAAAATAAAATCCCAGAAGCAGGCCAACATACAAGTACAGAATAAAATCCTCAATGATAACCTTGGAATTTTACTCAAACAAACTATTATACAATTACAAAAATAAACTCCCATAAGCAAGCTAACATACTATTACAAAAAATCAAATCGTCAATGATAACCCTACCTCTTGCTCTGTTTTTCCTTGTTGCTCATGCACAAAGTATAAACAAAAAAAGATCTGACCATCTCCTAATAAGATTGACAAGTAAATAACTTGATTGCAAACAGAATTTGGTACCTGAGTCTGGCCATCATCACCAGTAACAATATTTCCAACTGTGCGCAAGGCAGGAATAAGAACTGATGGTGAAGGGTGCCTGCAAAAGATTAGTTGGCAAGTTTATTTTATTTAGAAGTAAACAATAAAGATGATATAAGTAATCCCAAATCTTATACAAATAATAGCGATTACTTGCGGCAGCAGCTCAGCCAGCGAGGCATATCCCACAGTTCAATGACAGCTTGGATTTTGTCATTTGTACCATCTGATAGGTATGAAAGTGCCCAGCACGCATCTGTCAGGACTTCCTCATCATTTGAGTGAAGAAGTTGAGCAATTGTGGGCAGAGCTGGTTTCACCTATTGAATGGTTGCAACATTATCCCCCATGAATGAGATAGAAGAACAGTAATTCATAATGAGAGAATATCTAACCTGCTCAAAAGGAGGTTGTGGTTTGCCTCTACAGAAGTTTGACAACGTCCAAGTTGCATTTCTCAACATTGACAACTTTGTGTGCTCGTTGAATTGTGCCAGCAGAGAAGCCAAGGCCCCAAAGTTAAGGACCAGATCACGGCACTTAGGTGAATCTCCAGCAACATTTCCAAGTGCCCAAACGGCCTGTCAAGTAGGACATTCAAACAGCATTACAGTAAGACTACAGAATATGACGTATAAGAATGTGAATTGTATGCAAGAAAAGGGAGAATCCTCCAAACAATGCATGTTCAGATGTTGGCTTTAGGTGTAATAGGACATCTAGTAACCAAGAATACAAGAAGAATCTATCAAGGTAACCAATATATGGGCGTCTACTGTACCTGTTCAAGTAGGACATTCAAACAGCATTACAGCAAGACTACAGAATGATGTAAGAATGTAGGTGTATGCAAGAAAGGGAATCCTCCCAAACAATGCATGTTCAGATGTTGGCCTTAGGTGCAATAGGACATCTAAGCAAGAATGCAAAACTATCAAAGGTAACCAGTACATGAGTGTCCACTGTACCTGTTCACGAACATCATCACTTGAGGAACTAAGGAGTCTAACAAAAATAGGAACAGCACCATGGTCAATGACAGCCCTGGTGTTATCAGATGTACCTGATGCAATATTGGTGAGCGCCCACGCAGCCTCAAACTGAAAAATAAACCATATAAATAAGGAAAAAGAAAGGACTAAACAACGAGGCAAAAAAGCAACCAAATCAACATAAAACACAGTGGGATAGTGTCATCTCGAAGGCAAAAACTCCACAAAACGAGGAACAGCCCCAGACTGTATGACTTCTTCAATTGGTGGGTTTCGTTCTACCAAACATTAACCACATACACAAATTTAAACTCGATACAAAACTTAAATGGCAGATATAAGCATCTAAATCATTGGGCTAGAAAGTAATAAAATAGCAAGAAAAATAAAATTCCGACAAACAAACCTATAGAGAGCAATTTCCTGAATTGAGTGGTAGCTTCAAGCTGCGAGCTAGGATCATTGGACCACACCCCCGCTACCAACGCTGGAAGACTTTCTAACTGTAATAAAATTAGCACAACAAAATAAATCCAGAACATACTTAGCACGGTTTAACATTTACTTGCAACAAATAAATTGAGGCCTACAAATACTATCAATTTTAAAAATCAAAAATCAAACAGGAGGATCATTTGGAACAAATTTAATACTAACTGAACCCAGATATTCACCTTCTTCTCAACTTTAATCAAAGTAAACCGAATCAAATAACCCTACAAAATCTAATCAATTTTAACCCTTAACAAATCAAACTGGACAATAAATTTGGGACAAAGCTAGTACAATCTATATCTATCCGAGTCAAATAAGCCTACAAAACCTATCAATTGTAACCATTAAAAAATCAAAATGGACAATCATTTTGGGACAAACCTAATAACAACTAAATCAACATTTTCACCTTCCTCTCAACTTTAATATAACTTTCCTCACTCAAATAAGCCTACAAAATAATTTTAACCATTAAAAATCAAACTGGACAATTATTTGGGACAAAGCTAATTCCAACTAAATAATGATTTTTAACTTCAATCAAAGTTATCCGACGCAAATAAGCCTACAGAATCTATCAATTTTAACCATTAAAAAGCAAACTGGACAATCATTTTGAGACAAATCTATTCCAGATTACTACCTTCTTCTCAACTTTATCCAACTCAATAGCCTACAAATCTATAAATTTAACCATTAAAAATCAAATTGGACAATCATTTTGGGACAAAGCAAACACTGTATAAATCAACATTTCTACCTTCTTCTCAACTTCAGTCGAAGTTATCCAACTCAAATAACCCTACACAATCTATCATTTATCAAACTGGACAATCATTTTGGGAGAAACCCTTCAAATTCCAACTAAATACAACTTTTTAGCTTTAATTAAAGTTATCCGACTCAAATAAGCCTACAGAATCTACCAATTTGAACCATTAAAATTCAAACTGGACAATCATTTTGGGACAAACCCTTCAAACACCAACTACATACAAATTTTCACCTCCTTCTCAACTCGAGAAATCACACAATCATGGTGCTGAAGCTGCTGCTTAGCTTGAGCTTTTATTTTTAATGCACTTTATTATTAACATGATACTTCTAATTCAAATCAAAGTTATCCGAGTCAACTAAAACTCCATAATCTCTCAATTTTAAGCATTAAAAATCAAACTGGACAACCATTTTGGGACAAAGCAATTCAAACTAAATCTAACAATTTCAACAATTAAAAATCAAACTGGACAATAATTTTGGGACAAACCCTTCAAACACCAACTAAATAACAACAAAATCCAGGTGCTGAACAGTATATATTATTTCTAATGTACTTTATTATTAACACGATAATTTTAATTCAAATCAGAGTCAACTAAAACTCCATAATCTAACAATTTTCAAGCAATAAAAATCAAACTGGACAATCATTTTGGGACAAAGTAAACACAAATCCAAATTTAAACCTTCTTATCAAGTTGAGAAAGCACAAAATCTTGAATTTTGAGGTTGTATAACTGACAACTTCTTCAACAAACTCTCCTCCGCACATTCTTCAAGTCTCAACCAAATTATCCTCCCTCCTCCGTCTCCCTTCATCCGCATCCACCGCCACCTTGTACCTACTCCTTCGTACCTCAGTCCTCTCATTTGGCCTCAAAGACATTTTCCCCCAATTTAATTGAACAAATTATAAACCCTAATTTTGATTTTTGACCTGGGTGTGAGAAACCCCATTTGTACTTATTATATTATATATATATGGAATTTGGAGTATGATTATTTGAAGAAAAAGTGATGGATAATAGTGTGTTTTAAGTAGTGATTAGTGAGTGGATAAGTGTTCAATTTTGAATTTCGAAATGTTGTGCGGCTCTCGTATGGGCGGCGGTTGGTATATTCAGAGGTGTCAGTCGAGGATCGATATCGCGCTGAATGGTGTTTTTTAGCGTTGAAATAGTGATACTACGCGGCGTAATTTGCATGCTTCTGCACTTACAAATAGGGGGCAAAATAGTTATTTCACCCCAATATTTCTTGTTTTTTGGTGTGTGTATAAGCAACTTCAGTCGAGTATGCTTTCAAATACAAATCCTACCGATCGATATCGAAGCAGATTAATTCTTGGCCTTTCGATAATATAAATTTTAGATCGGGTAATTGATAGCCTCGAACTTGCTAGTTAAAATAAAGATGACTCCTGGTCCAACACTATCCAACTTGATTTTAAAATAAAGTGGTTTTTGTTAAGGTTATAGTAGTAATGAATAGAATAGAAATCAGCCACTCAGTCAAAGTGCCCAACATGAACCATGAGAAGTGGGTTCATGAGCAAAGTATTGGAGTACTCCTCTTTACTAGATTATTTAAAGTATTGGATCTTTCAAGCTTCCGATGACCGTTTTGTTCTCACAATAAAAACCTCATGCCTTGATAAGGCAGGGAGTAACTTATAGTTTAATGTTTTGTCTCTGAAGTGGAGATCAATTAAATTAGAAATATCATCATGGTAATACCGATTCTAAAGATTATCACATTTGTCTTTTTTTCATGAGTGAAGATTAACAAATTTTACTCTGAATTATCTTGATTGTTTGACATCCCAAATTTTTTATTTGAATCAAAATTATCAACTTAACAGTAGAGTATGTTGAAAATAGTATATATTAATATTTTTTTTCCAAACAAATATATAACACATTAAAAGTTAACAGTTAAAATTGAAAAAAATCAGCCCAATTAAAATCGATGTGACAACAATCTTTTGAAACGGAGGAGCAATTTTCATATAAAAACATAAATAATCACTAGTAACTCTAGATAGAATTGTTTTTTAATATCGAGACAAATCTTTGTCTTGATTACTCTTTGAGTATATTATTAAAAAAATTAAAGTAATATTGTCAATGTGCAAAAATGAATCCGCTATAAATTTTATATTTTTTTAAATAATGAATAATTAAAAATTGATGAATGAAGTTCGATTTCAAAAGTCAACGTCGATTAAAGTGAATTAGAGGGAATAGTTTTTTCGATTCTAATCAAGATGTATTAATATGAGTTGGTGGGTGGGGAGAGTCTTGAGGGGTTATCTTATTTATGGCGCTCGCAGCAACCTTTGAACTTCCATGTGAACTTTCGATGACAAATAATAAATACATAGAATTTAGGCTTGTAAGCGGACGCGCTATAGTGCGTTCGATGTTAAACTCCATCTTTTTTTGAATCGTTCGATCCGGTCGATTACTGAACCCTTAAATTACTAAATTCAGGTTCGCGTACTTTTAAGTTATTATTCGATCGATTCGGTCATGATTTGCAAGCGGTTACTTGAAATAGTTCGATCAAATTATATATTAGCTATTTTATGAAAGTACATAATCCACTTTCTGTCCATCCATAATATTACATCTTGCTTACAAATTCATAACCATTAAAGTTCTAATCTAAAATGAAGCCTTCAAAATTAAGCGAAACCGTTTTTCGATCAAAAATACAAAATAAGAACTTCGATCTCTTGATTCTTGATAGTCTTCGTGCTTGAGTTACTGCGTTGTGCTTAGAGTTGGATGGCTTTTGTGGTTTACGTATTTGGTAGTTAAGCTTAAGAATAACGGGATGTGTAATAGCGAGATTTTTTCCTCGTTGTTTGGTTGCAAGTTTTGTGAAGAAAGCAATATCTAGAACCTTGATCAAATGGGACAATAGTGAACCCGATAATGAAATGGAACTTCGAAATTTGTTTTCAATTAATTCATCATTTTTTATGCGAAATTTGTCGGGCACCATAATTATGTTTATTCAGTTGTTAATGCCATAAATATTACTGGATAACAAGTCGCATAAAGTAGATTGTAGGCAACATATATTGAAAATTAGAATTATATTTAAATAAATGCTTTCCCATGTATATTATAGGCAACATTGATTATAATCGACATCTTGTGATCCCAAAATTACCTGATGTATAGAAGTAAGATGAATTGAATCGCACAAGCATGTTATACTTATGCATAAGGAAATCAAATAGTTTTAATCGTATGTTTCAAAATAACATGAATAGTTAATTCGGTCTACAAATGCTTCGTTAATAGCAACAAATTGAACTTAAGCGGTTGAATAAGGCAGAGAATGGATAGGCAACGTGAAATAATTCCGTTAACAATGTAACTGATCCGCCCAGTCGGCGGCCCAATACAGTGAGAGTCATTAAAATCGGGAATTTCTGAGTCGCGAGCGATGGGCGACTCCTTTCAAAACACAATTCGTTTAAATCAAAATGTGATCACCGATTAAGTTTTCCCAATCAAAAGCAGTTTTTAAAATTTATAATCCGTGGTGATATAGAAGCGACTATCGTATATATACAACGTATCCCAGATAAATGTCTGTGAGAGACTAAATGGAATGATACATGCGTATCACGAATACAAAATAGCCAGCGGTAAATGAGGCTAAAGTTTCAAAGATATTCCATTAAAGCAGTTGACCAACCGCGTCAAAAATGTTTGGCGGATCTGCCGCCCCGATGCTCACGCAGCCACCGAACGAAAACTTCTCGAAACGACTCTTGGCTCGGCTGCCGCTGTCGACTGGCGCGAAATGAAATGCCGCCCGATGCGAGGGGTTAATGGCTGCGAGGCTAGTGAAACTTAACACGAGGGGTGAACTTACCATACGGAAGAGTCAAATCAATAATATAATAGTCAAATATGAATAAACACGTATATCCGGGACTTACTAAAGACCTTTAACTGATTCTTGAAATCAGGAGATAATACATGAAGATATAATGAAGTTTGTGAAGCACACAATTTCGAGGAAGAAATCAATGACTGACTTCCGACTAAAACTCTAGTCATGAGCCTCACATCTCTTATCGGCATTATACCCGACCTGTGCGCGTATACTCGATCCGTCTACTACGGAATGAATTTACTCGATAATCACCCAGCTTATACACATGGTAAGGCCAAAGCAGCAAAGTATAAAGGCCGCGCACTTATACACAAAGTACAAGGTGCATTTAAACAAATACGCTAAGTCTGGCCTTGCATTTCTTATCGCTAAGTATAAGGCGCTACTTATACACTAAGTAATACGCGCTATACATAAGTATAAAGCGTATCATCGCATATCCTGCAATGAAGGAGAGTCGCTTTAACTAGTCGTCAACCTGAATGATGCGATACTCGAGTCACAGTCATAACTCACAGCCATCGCGCCACCGATAACCCATTTACTCTGCTCCCAAACGTATCCAAACCTTTGGCTAAAACATCTGTCGTAAGTCAAACACAATCGCCCGACAAGGCCACAAAAATCATAAGTGCGACAAGGCCCGCAAATCATAAGTGCCGGCAAAGGCCGCAATCGAAATATAAGTTGGGAGTTCATTTATTACCTCAGCGATGTCTTTGTTCATGACACAGAATCACATAAATCATACTCAACAATTACGTGTATGTCGTTCTCAAGTAATCCTTAACAAATAACATGTATGTCGTTCTCACATAATCATATCACTTAATAACATGCATATAAATCATATCACGATAACATGTTCACCTGAATTCAAAGTAAGAAATGCGTAAAGTAACTTGCAGTGGTCAAGTACTCTACCAGCAGCTACCGCCAAGGCAACCCATGACAATCCCAGTGCTTGCCGTTTTCCACGATCGATGCCTAAACAACACCCGTAAAGTATAATCGAGACTCTTGCTATGCCGGCGTTCTGAATACGTAACGACTCTTGGGGAGCTATCTCTAAGCAGTCACATAATGGGATAAGCCATCGAGGAATTATAATCCCGTCGGACCTGTGATCGATTCCCCGCTAAATTCCATCTTATCCCTTTCTCATTACAAATGGAGCTTATAAGTCATTCTGTAGTTAATCGGCAGTGCATAATTATGATCTGTATAGAAATATCAGTATAAACTCGACTTGGAATTAACACTTTTCGGCCTAAGCGCCTTTAATCAATTTTAAATCGCAATTTAATATCACAATAACTATAATAAGATTCCAAAATATCCTCCTATACATTTAAAGTCTTAGAAAAATATCAACCTAAAGTCAACAAAACCTAAAAAAATTAAACTCGGCCATAACGTCCTCCAAGCTTGACCTCTAAATCATGAATTCGTCATATATACATCAAAACCCATAACCAACTAAGAATCATCCCATAAAATTGAATTATGATGTATGTCAAAACCCAAGAAATATCTCGAAGAGTTGAAATTTCTTACATATCGAAGAGGCAGTGGGAAGAATATTACACCAAACGATCTTGAGTTTGGCCTTAATCGAAGAAAGTAAATAAGAAATTTTTAAGGGGAGGATAAATTCGGCCAAAGCAAGAAAAGATGAAGATGGTGAAGTGTTGTGATGATGTGGAGGATAAACATGCCAAGATATTTATAAAAAAACTTCGAGGTCGTTCGGTTTAAGTTAAATTTTCTTCAAAACATCCTACTTAAATCTCCTGAACTTCGATTTCAAAAGATAAAAATTCTTCCATGGCAAACACTCCTAAATTATAAATGTAATTCATTAAAAATTTAAGAAATAATATTATCATCAAAATAATTTATCTTATCCACAGGTCACGCCGACCGAAAAATAAATTTTTTTTTGTAACGGGTTATTACAAATAATGACATTTTATCTTTCATTTCATATTCTTTCTCGAAGCTCAACTGATTGGATCATCATTTCCCTAGCAAATAGTTGGACAATTCAAAGTAAAAGTTAGAAGTAAAAAAAAATAGAATTGACAAATAAAGGAAATAACTCAATAAATTACATTACTCTTTATAAATACTAATTTCATAACCGCTGAAATCGATCACCGCTTTATGACATTGTTTTTGATGGTGTCTCCTCATTAGGCTCTTCTTAATAATTACCCTACACTGACACTAAGGTGGACTCGGAAGCAAGCTGTTGTGATGAATAGACAAGATATCATTGCCATTTTTTATAACACTTTATGTTTTCCTCATTTCCCTTTTGCCAAACTAAGGCATGAAATTATCATGAGAGGATATAAAACCTCATAATACAACTCTATATCAGTATTTTAATTATCATGTGTTTGCATAAATTCATGAAATATTTTCTTCAACATTGGAAGAATGTTCTTTACTTGAATAGGTCTGATAACCTTGAAGCACTTTCCGCATCACATATATTCTTGTATCTTTGCTCAAACAAGTCAGAGAAGCATTGCTTCATCTTTTCCATCTTCTCTTCATAATCATATGGATCATTTATCTTATTATCAAACTTAATCGTTCCATTGAATTATCTCAAAGATAGCAATGACCTTTTCGTCGATATTAAATGCATTACTTAAGGAACATTCTAACAGCCATATTTTACATATGCTTCTTACTAGATACATCAAGTTGAACAGTTAACAATTCTTTGATTCTTGATAAGCTACCTGCAAAAGCAGTTAATGAGTGGGGTAATTTGAACCGCCCCTAATAAAATTTGTCACGTCAAGAAAATTTCAAGAAATACAAACTTAATAACTTAACATTTAGCGATTCCTGAGGACAAAACTTTTTAAAAGCATAATATGTACTATTCCACCTAGTGTTGTTGTCTAACACCAACTTATTAGATGACAACTTCAAATTGATTCTATGTTCATTAAAGGAGCCTAGTCTATTTTCGTATTACTATTACAGTATAATAAAAGAAATAACAACAATTTAACACACGTTTCTCTCCTCTCAAATACTCCGTATTTATCATACAATAATCCAACTCTCTATTAACCAGGTACAAAGTAATCCATTCTTTCAACAGGTTCAACACTGATGTCTCCATTTTTACGGGTAGGGGTAGGGTGGGGTGGGGGTAGGGGTTGAAGATGTTGTGTGTTTTTAGTTGAATAAATTAAAACCGATTATTGAAAATTGATCCAATTAAGTATGTTATTGTTATGAAAATATTGTGGATGTCTTGTCCATCAAGAAAGGAGATGAATTGATTAGGAAGTTATTAGGTCTTGATTGCAAGTTACTTATTTACAGTAATTACGCTTGTGTGATATATATTGGAAGCGTAATATAAATAAATGGCTTCATTTGTAATCCGCCAATGCAGACATCAACCAGCAATAAAAGATATCATTACTTGTTTATTATTCTGACTATTTTGTTCTTTACGTTATATTTATAACGTTATTTTAAAAATGACTCATAAAGTGTAATATATATAATTTTCTTATTTTACCATAAAGTTTGCCTATTAAATTAAATTCAATTGCAAAAATATTTTCAAAATGCAGTGTCAAAAATCATCTCCAAGTGTGTATTTAAAAGGTTAAAATATTCAGATAGCTAATTAAAACATTTTCCATAAATGCCTGTAAGAAATTTAGCATCGGTAGAAAGAAAAAAAAATTCTCATAAAAAAATTATTAAATAAATAACTTCAATATTGATGCGGCCAACCAAACATGAGAGACCAACCAATTATCAAATTGAACACCTGACATTGAATCTATTTAAAGAATAATAAATTATTAATTCCATATAAACATATCACTCATTCATCCTCATCATCCTCTGCTTCAGAAGCTTCCTTTAGCTACTACACACAAAAATTCAAGAGTAATAACCATGATGTTATTCTTTATTTTTTAAAGAAGCACCAACATAACATTATAGAAATAGTTGATGATATGAGGGGATATTTTGATGGACTTGAGAAAATCATAACGATATCATGGAAAGGAGATTTCATGAAAAAACAAAGGATAAATGATCTGCTGCTTACTTGAATAAATATTTCTGCTTTCTTGACAAAAACTTTATCGGACTCATCTGCACCTTTCTTTTCAATAGCCCAACAGACAAAAGCATCTTGTAATATCAAATATTTTTCGTATAGTAAATGTAAAATCTATCCAAAAATGAAAAAGTAATGTTTAATGCACAATGTAATAAATTTCAAAGATAAGTACAACAAGTACATTAGTAAACAAGTCGGGATAAAACTAATAGATTGTTACTGTACGCGTATAAAAACTCAGAACGTATCTTTGCGTAAAAAACTCATTTTTATTATATTTATATATAAAGCAGCGTAAACTTAGCGTATGTGCGTATTTAAGTAAAACTTCGGTTTCATCATAACTATATTATACTCGAAAAAATAATTTTTTATCAAAAAATATTTATTCAAATTTTGAAGTTGTACAAATAAAGAAGAGAAACAGGATAACTCATGAAATGTTAAATAAGTTTGTCTATGTTAATATTTAGGATGAATACAATAGCAATGGAGAAATATGGAGAATTAGAAGCTCGAAATTTGGAGTCAATAAATATGAATAATCTTTCAGAATTACTAAATTATCTTGTTACACCTATTGATGGAGATGAGTGAAAAACATGTGGTTCAAATACAATTTGAGATTTTCACATTTGAATGATGATAGTTATTTAATATATTATGATGTTATTTTTAATTGTAAACATAAAATTCATTATACCATTTAAATAAATTATTGTAAATAGATATTTATTAAATAATTTGATCAAATTATCAAAAATCTTACTATTTTTCTAAAATTATTTGAGAAATGATTGTTTATAAATTAAAGTTGGACAATTAATATACAAAAAATATAAAAATATAAAGTTATATTTAAAATTATTCTTTATCTTATACTTTTTAAAAATGTCGTTTATACACATAGAAATGTCTTTCGATAGATTTTTTTCTCATTATGATTTTCGTTTTTCATGTAATTTTACTCATAACTATTCAAATTATACTATAAAATTCTATTCCACTTAACATGGTGTTACCTTATTCTGATGAGTCTTTGCCTAATGCTAATAGATTTGGAGTAATCGGTGCCCTTCGTTACCATTCGAGAAACCATTTCGAATCTTAATCGGCGATACTCAAGTAATTTTTTACTCGATCGACTTATCAGGTAACCACATTCTGCGATCCTATTTCCTTCCGTAGTAACCTCAGGAGTAGGCCAGCCGAGAATCTTTCTGGTCGTTTATATTTAAACTCGCTTGTTTGGATCCGATTCCTACAGAAGTGACATATCGCATAAGACAAAACCATGAAATAATTCTAGCGATCCCTTGGCATCGGTGTGCGCCCGTATGATCAGATCGGTGTCGTTCTCCCATGATCTAGAGGCTCCGCGTGTAATACGTAAGCGGCCAAGCGTGGTTCTCAGCCCCTTGATAACTCCATGGAAACCGAATATGCTCTCAGTCTGAATGAACTCACAATGCGGATAGAGTCACACTCCTGAGAACTTTGGGAGATTCACGACTTCGGGGAAAGCTTGATCAAATAAGCTTACTCTGCTTTGCAAGCGGGTACCTCACGGTCTCTCGATCTCCTGACATTTACCCGAGAATCTTACAGTCTACCTTTAGAGGCACCATCAGCTTTACTTTCTGATACTATCCCGCATTTTTGCATCTCGCTTTTCTACCTCCACGGCGCCTCTCGTTGTCTTGCTTGCAAGCTTGACTTTAAGTGGTGGCGTCCGATAGTCTGAGAATAACAAAGAAAGGAAGATCGGACCCTTGAGAAAACCCCGATATCGACAACTCTCAACAGCTATCAACTGGGCACGCTAAGCACACGAGCGCCATAAAGAGATACAGACACAGGCTCACGTGCCAAAATTATAGCAGCCGCTTTGATGGAAGCGGCTTTGAGGTTAAGATCGTTGCTGTGCAATGCCTTGAGTCGCCCGTCGATGGATAAACGATAACAAATATGACTGTGGCGTTAACAAAGCCGAAACTCTACAGTCATCGTAGCGTTCAACCCGTCAACCAAAACAAACTGACCAGCGAACAAATCCACAGATAATACAACTGATGATACATAAGAATTCAAAAAAATCTGGCATAGGAAAGTATGGCGTGCATTAAAATACAACACTGAAATTAAAATATAACAATCGACAAAAGGGAATGAGCGATAAAGGATTTCTATGCCACCTTGTACTTTCTGATCTTCCATTTCGGCAATGCGAGATCACCGTCCGCTTTCAGCGATCGCTCACAGAGACCTAGACATAAAATGCCGCCCTTAGAGAAGGAGTGAGCTATAAGGCAGTGAATACAATATCTGATTTATTCAGTCACATATAATCATACTTATATATATAACATATGCATATACATTAACAGTACCTGATGAATAGCTATCCATGAAATCATTAGAATCTACATACGATGTCGCATAATATACCGCTGAGCTTATAACCGTGATACTTGGCATGTCGTTTAAAGAGCTTAGTCTCAGCACCTAAAATAATCAAATAAAGGTCCACCTCGCAAATAGTAAACAAATGAGAATCAATACTCACAAATAATCGAGATGAGGACTCGCTTAACAAGCAAATAAACAAATGAGAATCACACTCATGAATAATCCGATGAGAATCACCTCAAAATCCTCGGCAGAGCTACCCGCCCGATAGCATATCGCGCCCCGAGCTTTGAATCGCTGTTTACCCAGCAAATATCGTATCGCGCTGAACGCCGATTAGGCCGCCCCGGTCGCGTATATACGGCAAATCCAAAATAAGCCTAGCGCGGATTACGCACAACCGCGGCCGCCCTTGTATGAAGTACCGCCTTGTGGCGTGGTATAACCGCGCAATCGTAATGTGAATCGCCAATCTACAATAACTCGTCTAGCGTGTCAAAATAGTCCGCTGACAAAACACGTACAAAATATATAAACATAATATATATGAAGGATTCCCCATCATTGAGATTTGTATACTTCCTCGAGCCAAAAACGTGCTGATCGCTCTAGGTAGTCCGAGTTAGGTCGGGCTTAACTTTCTGTTCAAAGAAATTATACATTATAACACGTTCAGTAGAATAACCTCTCTTAACGTCTATTTAAACCACAGTATTATACGAGATCTGCATTTCCAGGTGTTAACCGTCACTTGATCATCATCCCCCAGAAACTAATATACACTTCTAAAATTCAAGCGTAACTTCGTTAATTACCCGACTTCATAAATCGATATTCGGTCATTGACTGTACTGACAATAACACTTTAATCACATTCCTAATCGATCAACAATCGATACTTGACTAATTAAACTATTAAATACAACCTCCGATTCGAGCACTAACTACTATACGAACACGAACTTTCTCGGCTGATCTCTGCGATTCATATCGAGCAATCACTTACATTCCCGAAAATAAATATATTAAAGTCCTCCCAACCTCGTATTACAATTTAAAGTTAATTTAAGAAAAGTCAACCCTTGACATGCAAACTTTCAACCCCGATAATCACTCAAATGCGCCTCTAATCCCCTAGCTAAACTTAGATAACATTTCACATGCAATAATAAATCAAGATCTAAAATTCAACACAAAACTCAAATATATAGAAAGTCGACTCGGTACTAAATGGAGAGACTTGAAGATTAGAGAAAACTACGCATGATAATCTCGAGATGGGAGCAGATTTGAGGTTGGATTATTAGTTCTGAAAATGAAGAAAAAGAAATAGCTTGAAATTTATGGGTGGTTCGGCCACCTATGTGGAGAAAGAATGAGATTTTCTCTTTTTTTTATTTGGAAGATGAAGAAATGAGTTAGTGGTGGTAGGTGGAAAGATATTTGGTGGGTTTAGATTTGAAGTTCCTTGATTTCGACACCATACCGGTTTAACAGCATGCTTCGAACATGTGTCAAGAGCTAAATTTCTATCCTCGAAATATATTGTCGTCAACTCGTATTATCGTTATTCGATTTCAAATTTTAAACTTTAACTTACATGAAAACGCTCAGCCCAGGGCAACTAAAATCATATTAAAAATAATGCTTATACGGGCAGGTTATTTGATATGGCGTAAATATGATCGTTATAAATAGAATAAGCTTAAATAACATGCGTCAAACAACATGCGCAGATGGAATAAGGCATAATAAGGAATTGTTCAAAGGTCAGTACACAAGAGTTAACGACAGATGGCTAAACAGTTGCCATAAAAAACAAAAATTCATAATGGTTAACGCTCTGCAATATCCGATTTGCCTGTCTGATAAAAACTCATTTATGGGGTTACCATCCAGGACGATTTCTCCTATTTATCCCATATAGCAAAGCATGTATTGGGTACCGAGGCCATGACAGTCGGTGTGAGCTCTACGCGCTACCAATACTGGTGTGGCTGGATCCGCGTCACTAGTCGAGGCTCACTTGTCGGCCTCGATCACCGAGCACCGAGCCCGGGCTAGTTTAGATCGCCCCATCCCAATTGATGGATTTCATCCTTAGAATCCTTTCGGTCGTTAATACCGGTCCACGAGGCTCCACCGGCGTACGCTGAGAGTTATGTAAACTGCGTAACTCCCTATAATCGACTTGAGTGAGGTGATGAATCGAGGCGGGACCTTCGACATCTTCAGTAGTAAAAATATCTCCCTTTTAAGCTTCCAGAATATTGCACAACATACTAGGGTAGGCAATTGACTTGAGTGTAGCGTGGGATTGAGCATGTTGCTGCTTGATCAGATGGAGGCTGGCCCAGAGATTGAAGAGGCCCGTAATACTACCATGTATAGTGCAGAGCTGGGTCTCAAACGCTATTAGTGGTGTGGGTAGTGGGAAATGGGTTGTACTTTCCCATAGCAGCATCATACTTAACGCTTAGCTTGGAGGAGGAAGCCCGGCACATCGAGGCCAGTGTCAGCGGTTCCTCTATTAACACGCTTGTTATATCGACAAGCCGCGTATTTATAGCGTACTTGGCCCCGTTGCTCTCTCAAAATATCTATTGATAAGGCTCGGAGAAAAGTCAAATGTGAAGTTGCAAAAAGTTACCTTGTAGAAGTTTGGGTTAGAAGAATCATCAATATCCTCCGTCATGTTGCATATGAACTCCATCACCAGCTTGGGGTAGTAAGGACCAACTATTTCAACAGTTGACATGACTCCAACTCCTTTCAAGATGCTCATTATGTTGGGGTTCTTTTTGGCCCCAACCTCGAGAGCGCTCTTCTCTTACCAATCCTCAAATTGGCAACAAATAGCCGCTTTGACTTCTCTCTTGAGGTGATGCCATATTGGGAATGAGAGAGACTACGACCACGTGCTGGGAACCCTCTTATTCCCAATATTTGGTTAGAATTTTCATTCATCCTCAAATTACCCTTAGCCTTCCTTTTTTTGCTTTCGTCGCGTATTTACATCCTCACCAAATCGACTCTTGGGCTTCTTCGTTACTTGTCCTTTGTTGTTACGTACTTGATGACCGTTCGTCAAAAACGGGTTAGTTGAAGCGGCGGTGGAGCCTCTTTCGGAATAGGATTCTTAGAAGCCTCGAGCACATGTCTTTTTGCATGCAACCTACTGACCTCATTAAAACTTTTTCATTAAATTTTTCTAATTAATATTTTATTTTTGAAGGATACTTTAATCTCAAATGACTCTTTAAATATAATAAAAAATTACTGATAAAATACGATGTCCATAGAATCTTATCGACAACTTTGAGATGTCCATAGAGAGATATAAATATTACTTTTAACAATTTGATGTCCTCGACTAAATATATTGTGAATTAATCATCGATATAAGTATTATCGATTACATGTCGGTTAAATGGTATGATTTAAAAGTATTCCGTCCGTCGAAAAAATTGTCCACTTTTGAATTTTTCATTTTACAGTGAACTTTGTAGAAAGATATTTTTTGTTTGTGTTTTATAATATTGTATTAAAAATATATTAATAAAAATTATATTTTAAATTCTTCTTTCGTTGATATATTTCTCATCAAATATTATAAAATTATAAAACACAAATAAAATATCTATGGTCAAAAGTTCAACTATGAAAAATAGAAAAAGTCCAAAGTGAATGACCAATCTTGTGGGATGGAGAATTATAATTTAAATTTTTGTGGATCTCGATATGTAAAATTCATATTTGCATGGAATTAAATAATATTATTAATAATAACAATATTTCTACCTAATAAATAATAGCAATAATAATTACATAAAAATATATGATTATTTAACAGCACTATTATGATAATAATAATAATAATAATATTTCTCAAATATATTATTACTATTTAATAACAAATTATTAAAGATTGGAAAGCGGCGTATGATGAAAACCATATTGATGAAAAGAAGTAATAAATTAATAATATATAATATATTAGACATATTCTTACGGCAGATTGAATCATATATACATACAAAAGCAGTAAAAATAATTGTATTATTAACTCTTGTCTTTTGAATCATTAAACATGCACTGGAGATAGATAAATAAAATTAATTATAAAGTGGGATGCACGGTAATTATGAAGTATATATATGTCAAATGTATATGATGTATCAAAGTCAAACTATACGTATGCGCTGATGATTCTCTTTCAATTGATAATCTTACATATGTGCAAGTATGAAGTATGATCAATACTTAATACTACCTCCATTTTTTTTATTTGACATATTTGTATATCGTGGTAAAATCTTGACAATTAATTACTAATAACTTATTATTTTAATGAATATAAAAAGTTATAATGTTAGATTAAATCTTTGAAAATAATTTCATAATATTATTTTCTTATAATTTTTGAACATATAGTTTAAAAATAATTGATAGTCAAATTCTCTTACGATATCTGAAAAATGTAAAAAAACAAATGGAGGGGTAATGCTAATTCCTGGCTAAATTTCATCCAGGCACTTAAACTAAGTAGGTAATTTCAGTAAGCAGCTTGAACATTTCAAATAGGCACACAGGTGATTTTGGCACTGAACTTTTGGAAAATATACTTGGTACCCTAAACTATGAGGTAAACATAAAAAACCAAAACAAACATTTAAATATATTAAACTTTATGGATCATTTTAATATTTAATCGTTAATCAATTTGATTAATTAAAATTAAATAAAATACATCATCTTGGCTTACACACTGCCTTTTCATGCCTTATCCAGAGCCAGGTACACACGCATCACCTATGTATCCGTTATCCCTACTCACTTTTCAATTTAAAGCTTAATCCAGAGTTGTACAAAATTCTAGAGATCCATCCAGCCCAAGCTAACTTTTCAACCATTTCTCGGCTTTCCCTCCTCGAGGTGCATTTTAACACACTCAACCAAAATTTTCATATAATCAACAAAATCCCGCTTCTCCTTTTTCACCCAAGATTCGATTTTAACATACCCACGAATTTCACACCATTTTGAAACTCTTTTTATTAACAAAAAATCGCCCATTCTTTATTATTCTGAATTATTAACATTTTCCTTTATTAGAAAAAGAGATGTGATTGAAGTTGAGGAAACGAGGAGGGGTTTGGAAAGGGTGAACCTTTGAAGGGACCATTGGGAGTGGGACCTGTGTGAATAACTTGTAAGTCGATAAAGTGAAAGTCGAAGGCGGAAACATGAAGGTGATGATGAAGAAGAATTATTCGAATTGTTGGGGTTATTTTTTTGGGAGGTTATGGGTGGGCTGTCTGAGGAGGAAGAAGGTCGGCGATATTGGAGACTGTATGTATTTGTGAGGTAGAAATGGTTGAAAAGGTTAGTAGGACTTTGGATGGATTCTTGGAATTTTATAGGGCTTGGATTAAGCTTTAATAGAGGCGGTGAGGTGGGAGTAGGGGATCTGGGAGGTGATAGTGGTGGTGTACTACTCCCAGGGTGGGGTGGGGTAAGAAGGTTGGGGTAGGGGATGCAGAGGTGATGGTGGTGGTGTCTTTGTCGGGTAAAGGGTGGAGATTGGGGGTGGGGTGAGGGGTGGGGGTGGGGTGTAGGTTGAAGATAATGTGTTTTGTTGATTTTGGCTAGAATTTCATGGAAACACGAGCTAGAAAGCATTTAAAATAGGCACTAGCATTCCCCAACCTTTCAAATAGGTACATAGGATGTATTTTTGGCCTTGGACTTTTGAAAATCTTATTTTTGAGTTGTTGACTTCTAAATCATCCCATATGAGAGCGAATTTAGTCATACAAAATTTTTCGGAGAAAATTAAGTAAAAGTTCAGTGCGACAACAAAAAATTGTTTTTTTTTATAGGCAATATTCATAAAAGTTAAATTATCGCTACAAAAATATTTTTTATTTATAATATTATTAATTATATCGTTAATTAAAATAAAATTAAAGCAAGAAAAGCCCACAGCAAAACCATGACTGACTGACTGACTGATACATTCCTCAGCATCCACTTATCTAGCGAAGAAATAACTTATCATTTACTTGAGTGTATATGTCTTGGACTTTGTGTGAGTATAATGTTCATGAAATGTAGTACTCCCACCATCCTATTTTATTTCTCCACTTTACTTTTACACAAAGTTTTAGAAAAATTCAAATTCATCTCACATAATTCTATTTTTCCTTCATAAATTTGAACTAAAATGAACTCATTTTTAAAATTTTCATTTTAGAAAAATTAGACAAACAAAACGGGATGGAGGGAGTATTAGATTTTTCATACTATGACCACAAGGACATGGATATAGCGGGAATAACCCATTCACGTAGCAAAATTAATTATGTGGGGTTGAGGGTACTTGATTAATTATAACAATTAATCAACTATTGTAAATCTAAAGACCCATTTATTATTGTTTCGAAAATGGTTTGATTGTGAATGGTGATGGTCTCATAGATAAATGACAAAAGGGTTCATATGATTGTTCCATTGATTTTTTAATGGATTCTTGATAAGCCCATCTTTGTCTTGTTTAGAATTAGACACCATGTATTTTTATATGTGTTTTTTTGTTCTGAAAATACAGAGGTGGTTATGGGGTTAGGAAGATTGGTAATTGGTGTTCAATTTGGATGTTCCAAGGTTGATGGTTGATATTGAATATGGGGTAGGTGATTACGAGGTTGAGATTCTAGGAAAGAAGATGGGTTGGGGGGAGAGGATTTTGTGATGAAGGTGGTGGTGGTTGGTGATGGAGAAAGTGGTGGGGGTCGGTTACATGGTGATAAGATGGTGGATGGTGTTTTTGAATTAATGGAATGTCTTTGAACTTTTAAAAGGATGAATTTGATTAATGAGTCATGATTAAGTTAATTAGAATAGATGGGTTAAAAATTGGTAGAATTTGGCTAAATTACCCTTCTAATCTTTATTCGGTGCTCAAAATGTTGAGAAAATACATTTTTGGAAAGTTCAAGTGCCAAAAATCACTCGAAAATGTTAAAATATTCGATATCCCCATTTGAAATGTTTTCGATAGTTAGTCTTTTAGATGAAATTGTATTTCATTTTAATAAACTAAAAATTGATTAATGTATTAAATATTATTTCGATTAAGTGAACATTATTTAAAATGACATAAAGTGTAATATATTGAAAATATCTGTTTTGCTCTTATGTTTATCTGTTATAGTGGAGTTCGTAATATTAATCAAAAAGAGCGTTTCACATAAAAGGATTCAGTCTGAAAAATGCCTCCATTGTGACTCTTGAAATGTTCGAGGCTACATGCGCATTTGAAATGATTTAATTAGTTCAGTCTTGGATGAAATTTAGCTAATTACTTATTAAAAGCTGCAATTTTTAGATTTTTTAGAAAAAATGATAATTTAGTAATTAATATTGTAAAAATGAAAGAAACACAACTCTTCTTCACGCTTTTATATATGTTAGTGATTAATTTCTAAAAGATTGTTTAGTTTAAATAAAATTTTGATAAGTTAATTTTAAAATTTTAAATTCAAATATTCTTAAATGTGTTGTATAATAATATTACTTACGAACCACAAAGTATTTGTATAATTTCTCTTATCTATGAAAATACATAAATTTTAAGGACAAATCTTAATTTAAATGATATATTAGCCTGCAGCATTAATAAAGTTGTTTAAATAAACGAGGAAGAGATTACTATCCTAGTTCATACTCCGTATTTTCCTAACTTCATCATTTTTTGACTCAAAGCAACAACCGAATAAAAATTGTTGGAATTGTATCATCCATTTGAAAGGCTAATTCATGCATTTCCTCCGTACATTGTATTTGAATAATACGGTCGAAATTATTATATATGTTAAGACTCTACCATTCTACCAACATCTACATTATTTGATTTTCATTTACATAATCTAATACTCTGTAGCTTAATATATATGGTGTCCTAAATATAATACTCCGTAAGAAATGTGGCATATATCAATAGAACATTATACAGGGAATTGTCGAAATGGTTCGAGTAATTGGGTTATCGTTGCAGTTTGGTCCCCGTAAATAGTACCGATACGCAAATGTACCGTAATGTATATCAAGTGTCCAAATGATCCATAAATTAATATTTTCGTGAAATGTTAATAGAGAAAAAACACTGAGGTCTATTTTTGTTACAAATTATAATTTTAGACATTAGTCACAACCATTTTAATAATCCCAAATTTCAAAGGTTTTTTTGATTACTAATGATTATTTGATGGGGATAAATTTTGATCCCATTTTGATAGTTTTTAGTCCGTATTTGGGGGAGAGTCGGAACTGGGAATATGAAGGGAGTGGTGTTGGGTGAAACTCCGGTGAATGGGGGAGGAAGATGTGCGGGTTCTCGGGGTTGAGATGGGAGAAACCGTTTGATGTTGTGAAGGTTGAACTATTGCTTGTGGTGATGGTGGTGAAATGCTAACACTATATGATGAATTTATGAAGTAGTTGATGGGTTTGGAGTTAATTGAAGTGAGGGTTTAGTGCAAAATTGCAAGAGACGCAAAAATTGAAATGGCTTCATTATCTTCTGCATTTTGGTTGGATTGGAGAAGAAAAGGAGAGGGGAAAGTGATAGTGGTGATTCACTGATTTGGTAGTGGGGTGCACGCATGTGAATGAGCGATGTTACTGATTGATAGATGGTCAATGCGCAATTTGATAATTACAAATATATATATATATATATATATGAAAAGGCAACTTGATTCGTATGAGTGCATAGAATAATGAAAGATGAGCAGAAATAGTGCACGAATTATTAATTGACGCTCACCAGTCGGGAGTCGAAATATTATATTAGAGTTTATTAAATAATCGGAGTAAGTAATTTATCGAGTTTCTCTTGAAGTTGATAGTGAAAACCTCCAAAACCAATAAAAAAAAAGAAAAAAAATACAATCCAATGACCGTGCTAGTCCTATTTATTATTTCTACCGAAGATATGCCTCAATTTCAAATTTGATTCAAAGTAGACTTTTTTCTACCAAAATTATAAAACATTCTCTAAAATTATGAGTTTGACCGTAAAAGACACTTCAGTTTCTTTTCTCCGTTAACATTTAACGGAAGTATTAATTTAGGGATCATTTGTACACATGATACATGCTTACGAAGATTATTTGCGTCGATCTCTTTCTTCTGAAGCCGGCTGAGAATCATCCGATTACTATGAATATGTGGAAGCAATTTCCTCAACATTATATTGTATGGATCAGAGCCTAAGACAATAGAAACTTCGTGTCTACACTACCCTTCAATCTTCATCTTAGGACAGATTCTCTATCTGAAGCTGTTAAGCATAAACTATTAATTGTTTTTCAATAGGTTTACACTAGCATATAATATAGAGTGCAACGTTTACTCATGCCCTGCATGTCTTCCAGGGATTTTCTGTTTATAATCCCAGAAACCACGTCGAAAGCAACATTTCACCCAAAACCAAACAAAAAATGTCTCAATTTGACAAAGCCTAGAAGGCCCCTCCTCAATCATTGATTTTATTTGATTTGTCTAAATTGTCCCTTGTATAACTATCCGGTACTCGAAATTGTCGTTGATTGCTTAGAGGGCCTTAATTGGACCAAATATTTTATATTATTCACCATGTTTTATTTGAACTTTAACTTTAAAGCCTAAACGAGCGACTAGTTTTTGCAAATAATTATGTGTTTAATGTAAAGCTGAATAATGTTGAATGATTTGATATCATTAATTCGTTATATATATATATATGGTGGCTGTCATTAATCACAGAAGAAAACAAACACATTCTTCCAACTAATACGTCTGAATAGAACATATTTCTGATTACTGAAGGGATTCAACAATGATCACATGTACAATAATTCGGGTTTGCCTCTTTCTTGACAACGTTTTGCCATTCACCCAGTTGTATTCAGCATTTAAGTATTTCTTTTACTCCCTCAAATACGAAAAGATGGTTCAGTTATTTATTTTTAGATTGAGTACATAAATTTTGATCGCGAGTTACTAGATGTCGATAAAAAATAATATAGTCATGTGAGATTTTGGAGATCGTGAAAGTTAAAATGGGACAATGTTTTTTGAATGAAGGGACTACTATAATCATTACTCCGTATTAGATATACATGAAATTTCCAATATTCATACGAAAATCTAAACTTGCATCTCTTGGTATCTTAATTACCGGAAGCTATTTATTGCAATGTTAGTAGAATACGACTTGTGAAACATTCATCCGTTTATGCGAAGCGCGTCACGAGGCGGACGTCGGATCGCTTGCTTTGCGATCTTTGCTGGCATCGGCGTGGGATTCGATACTGGCGGCGGCAATTAATTGTTGAATCCGGGGGTAATGCGCCATTCGCGAGATTCTTCAGCTATGTTAGGCGTGTATGGTGACTACGGACGCGTAAAGCGCGTCTCGGATCGCTTCCGTTAGTGATGGGTAACCCGTCGCGGGGCGTCCTTACGTTAGTATATCAGCGAAAAAAAAAGAACTATAATTCATAGATTTTATTAAAAAATTACAACAATACTCATGATACTATTTCTAAAGCATCAAATGTACAAGAGATACGAAGGTGCCTTCTACACTTTCATTTTTATACATATAAACACATCTTTTTGTAAAAATGCTTTTCTTATAAAAATGTGAGTTAAATTAACATCGATTTATGGGAGCTGGGAAAATGGTCCTAATTTATTCGCCATGTCACCAGCGTCCAGCCGTGTTCCAGCCTCCACAGACCAATGAAATTTGTTTGTTTGTCCAACCACTCTCCATAAATTAACTATTCTTATATCGCGTTTATTATTTCATTATTTTATACCATACCACTTTGTATAAAAGCACATTACATCTCAACTACTTATCAATCACCATTATATTCATCAAATTAAAATCTCTCAAAAGTTCAAACTCTTTTTGCTTCCCCTCTTGATAATTGTTCCACAACAAACAAAGCTCAACTTCAAGAATGACGAACCAAAACTCAGACGTTGCACGTAGAGCATGGAAGCTTGTACGTTTAGCCTTATTATGGAAAAGAAAAGGGGGTGATTTAAGGGACAAAATTGTTTGGATTTGGTTTAAAAAATATTTTAGAGCCTTCGTCCATGAAAAAAAAATAATCATAGGGCACTTTACTATGAAATTGTGAACTTTCATTTGATGAAACTCCTATTATTCACCATCATTTTAAGATGCCCCAAATGCCTTGTCAGCCTCAAGTCGACTTCGATTATGATTTTGATTATGATTATAATAACAGAAGTGATAAGTATGATGGTGGAAATAAATATTACTACATTATTTATAGGAAGAGTTATAGGAGAGTACTAATCTAATGTGATGTGAGGAAAAGAATATGATGAGACTTTAGAAGAATTACATAATGCTAGTATAATTAGCTATCGACCTAGCAATGCCGAGAATGATAATGGGAATGAAATTGATTTGAAGGCGGAGAAATTCATCGCAGCATTCTATGAGCAAATGAAGTTCCAAAGACAAGTTTCATATCTTCAATACAATGAGATGTTAAATAGAAGTGTCAACTGAGTCATTAAGATATTTTTACACAATTTTCCATCTTCATCTACATTTGTTGTTCAATTGTTTACCATTACCAGCATTGCACCATCTCCCATTGTAGATAGCAGAGAGTTACTATGTAATTAATAATACAAGTGTTTATCCTTTTCTTCTTCATAGATAAGATCTTCATTTTCTTTTATTATATTTAAAAAATGCCACCGATAGTAATTACTAATATAGCTCAAATATTTGTCTTTATGTGGCGGAATGAGTTGGCTTCAACGGGAATTTGGGACCTAAATTGAAGTATCACATCAAGTTTCCTCTAATCTCTATTTATGGATATTGGTCAAATAATGTCGTTGTCGAAATCTAATGTTTACATTTAGATATATATTCAGTAATAAGCTTAGGAATATGGGGTGTTAGTCGGTAGAGTAGGTGAAACTTTGTGATTGTAAAGTCATGAGTTCATTCCTCTTATGACTTTTTTAGTCGAGCATGTCATGCAGATTTGCTTATTATTGTCTATCGATTGGCATGGTTTCTGAGGATATTACGTCGGTAGATGTCTACTTAATAAATTAAATGAGGCGGGGTCCGCTACAAAGTAACTTGCTCTAGTAACTTAAGCGAGCGTGGAGACGGAACAAACTTAAGTGAACTTCACAATTTTACTTTGTTAAATATTTGCACATTTGCACTATTGCACCCAGCCACCCAGCCAGGCACATATCTCAAGTTCTCAAATTTAGTCGTGTAAATTATGCTTTAGATTGAACTTATATTTTGGGCCGGATAGTCCATCTCCGTTTGGTCTCTATTCATTAGGTATGTTTGGGTTCTAGCTCACTAGTTAGGGATGGGATGGAGCCACAGCTATTCGAGACTGCCTCGTTCATTCACAGTTAGTAAGCTCCGTTACCGTTCAATTCGGTCGAATAACAACACTATTAGGATGGGACCCGTTAGCTTACAGACAACCGGAGTTACATAGGCTTAGAAGAGGCGTATGTTAATCACGTCTTTGTTAGGATCGAGTTGGCGTTGTTTGCCGTACTTTCGATATAATATTTCGTTAGGCACCCATTTAACGTCTTACATTCATTAGAGCACCCAATCTATTAAATTCAATAGAAAACTAATAATAACCAATTTAATGCTTATGAAATCGATCGGCGGATATCCGAAATTTTAAATGATTATGGGTAGTTAATTTTGGTAGGCGAGCATTATTACTTAATTTGTAATTGACTCGTTGAACTTGGTTTGTTGAAGGTGCTGAGCCATGAGTCCGACCATGCTAAACAAAGATACCATAGATCGAAAGTGTGGATTACTTGTTGAACTAAGCATTCAATTAACTGACAGTAGCGCAATAGTTATCATGACGCCAATATAAGTGCTTGGGATTCGGTCGTAGAGGATCTTATAAAACATTCTCCTGCAAAATAGCATTCAATTAACTCATACATTACCGTTGAAATCAAATTAGTTGGTGTGAAATGTTTTAAAATTAGAACACATAATTGGTCAGTATATTTGGTAAAAATATTTGCAACAAAATAATAGCCCGCGTCTTATAAAACAGGACAAAGTTGGCGTCCATGCTCCACTGAGTACATACCAATGTTTCTCAATGGACATTTACCTTGCTTACATATGATTTAACTAGTTGGATGTGGTTTGTAGTTTATTACATTTAACAAGCTATACCAATATATTAGATTTAGTCCCGTAATGGTTGTGTAATATTTTCGGGATGTATTAGTAAGATCACGATTTTCCATCACATCGACAATCAATTTGATTTTAGAATGAATCACATAAATTCTTAACATAAGACCAAATTAGCGATGGATCGATTAGAGTGTGAAAAGGGGATGGTTCCATAGCGTCAAATGATCGATTAGTCTCAAATTTAACACTTGTGGGACGGGATCAATATTTGATCGAGACGATTTAACGATTGGGCGTTAAATAAAATAAAGCAAAAAAGAAAAAAAGAACTGACCGTGGCGGCGGTAGTTCAATTACATTTTTCTCCTTCCAATTTTAAATATTTTTTTGCATAATAATTAAGAAAAAAAATTATACCTCTTTTTATTTTCGAGCTCACATAAATAGAGCACAGGTTTTAATGTCGTTTGGACACAAAATCAAGATTTTTTACACCTTTTTTTATTCTTCTTTTAATGCTTTTCTTTGCAATTTCAAAACTTCGCTGGATCGCTTCCTTTGAAGCTATAATTTTTTAATTACAACTTTCTAACTAACCATCGGATCCTAATATGCGACCTCCCAAATCAAATATACAGCGCCGAAGGAAAATCCTCAACCTTGAGGGGCCTTGGCCCGATTTTGGAGTCCTGATATATGATGCCCGCAAAATGGTACTTGACTCTGCAGACGATTCTGAGACAAACACACCACGTTTTAGTAGTAGACCTACGATATCGAAATTTTCGTCATAAATATCTCTTGGGAAATATTTGATGGAGATGCTCCTCGTAATTTTACCTCCCAACGATCGTGGGCAAGGAAATCAACTACGATCCTTGAGTCTTGAGGAGAACAAAATATTGCTAAATAGTTATTTCTATGTTAGTAATGATAGCGAATTGGAGGACAAATCGAAAAGGTGACACGTTTTGGGAGTAAAGTTTGAGGAAATACGAATGAGAATTATGAAGATGGCAAAAGACGAGGACCTCGGTCTGATACAAAGAGTCATTTTAAAGTCAAATTAATAAAAAAAACTATCCATTTTTGTGGGTTGTTGTAGTGCTTACATGCGGACAGAAACATCGCTGATTTAAGATGATGATTACGTATCGAGGGTCTAGAGTTGTTCGAAATTAGGAAAGGTAAAAGGTTTCTTTAACAGAATGGAAGTTGGTTCGTAACTTGACCTAATTGACGGAACTAATGCATCTAGTAGTGGATGAAGAGGAAAAGTGGTGATGATGATGATTCTCAGATCCTTGAATTTGTCGTCTAGAAGGTAGGATGCGACAAAGAAAGCTAGAGTTTAAATCGAGCTAGTCGCCATTGCTAGAAAACAAAGGAATCCGCAATGAAGAGTTATCTAATTCAACCTTTAACAAGTGAAACATAAGACAATCCAAAGCTACTCTTTGCTTTAGCTATGTTAGATATGCACGTGTTAGATGTTGGAGATGTTAATGACATTAAGAACAAAAGAAGAGCATTGATGTTGTGAATGAAGTGACTTATAATATTTCTTGAAATTGTTCTAACCCAATTTACAGTGTGTACTTTTATTTTCTTGTTGTGTGCTTTATTTTCAAGTTGTGTGTTTTATTTTCGAGTTATGTGGGATATTTTCAAGTTGTGTGTTCTTCTGGATAATTTGTGGGATGTGAAATGTATGTTCATTTCAACGTATCCGTTTGAATAAAAGTGATATTTTCATAATGACATGACTTGACTAGTCGTATGGAGTCTCGCGGATAGCGTGATGGTATGATAATTGAAATCTGCCTTTGAGTGTACTGTAATTTTGCCAAAGTGTAGTGGCATGTTTCAAGATGAATACTTAAGACGACCAAATGTGGAGGACTTGCAGAGACTACTACAAGTTGGTCAGGAGCGTGGTTTCCCGGGAATGATTGTGGAGGATGAACATGATACATGATAGTGGATGAACGGGATACATGATAGTGGAGGATGAAAGGATACATATTCATGAGGCGGGAAAATCTGACTTGAACCATCGAGAACGATCTGGGTCAGTGTCTTTCCGATGTCGAGCAAGTAGCCACGATTTAGTGCGTGTCAAGGCCGATCCGAATCGGATATTCATAGTCGAGCAGAATTACGTGATAGGGGTCAGCATATTTAGTTGAAGAAGGATCTAAATCGGCCGTATACGGAACAAATTTAGAACTCGGTAGATTTAAAAAATCTCAAGTGTACTATGTTTTATTGTAAGTTTTCAATAATTTATGTATGCTTGTTTATTATGTAATGTACTCAAGTTTGAGTGATGAATAATGTGTGTGTTATTTTAAAAAAATTATAATATTATTTATTGTATTAAAATATTATGGGTTTTGAAATTCAAAAAAAATATTTATCAAATTTAATTAATTTTAAGTATCAATTGTCGTATTAATTATAAATTTAATAATTATATATATGAAATAAATAAAGAGAAATGAAAAATATGGTGCGGCATATGATGGAGTTAATTTGGAAGGAGAATGTAATTTGGCACCACTGAATAACACCTATTTATTCTTTGAAAAGTGAGTGTTATTTGATGGTGCTAAGTTGATTAATGGAAAGAAGTGACAAATTTGAAATCCGCTCTGTGGATGAGTACAATGTGCACTCGATCAATAAATTACTCCAATCGGCCAGTTATCAAATGACAAAAGTTGAGGTAAAATTAAGACGTTGAGAATACTTGCCTTTTAGCTACCACCTGCTATATTACCACTGCATCATGATTTTTGAATTGTTTATGTCATTTTTAGAGGCTATATAAGACACTTTTTAGTGTGAAAATATTAAACAAAATTCAACCCCTCATTTAACTTGATCATCCACAACAAGTTAATATTTTTAATTAATAAAAGTGTGAAACCGTCACACTAACGATCCCTCGAGATCCCCGTCTTGAAATACCACGGATAAATTAATCGCGCGATGTGTCTCAATTGATTGATAAGAGACTAGAGATTTCCTTTTAACCACTTCAATATAAGGTTCGATCCTTATAAAAGTCGAACTCATAGTGCATAAAGAGTCGAGGGTGCTGATACTTATAACCATTCTAATCCTTTACCAACTGAATTATACTCGAAGCATCAAATATATTTTCAATTAGAAAAATTATAAAAAAGGGGTCCTTTCAAAATTTAGTTGACAACTTTCATGCAATGAAATAGTCCGAACCACACACAAGAAAAGTTGAAGCTCGGGTCACCAATTTGTGAAACACGTAACATCAACTCCCCTCTCTTCTCGCTTACCTCTAACTACGCATTTAGTAATACTATTCCATCCACTCTTGTCGCTAATTTGCTCTCATTCATTTCATACAACCAAAATAACAAAACAAAGAGAATTTCGAAGAATTTGAATTTTATAAGTTCTTATTTTACCTCAAGCCAAAGAAGCTAGAAAAGTATTCTAATGTAAATCTTAAAGTTTTCTTAACATTTTATGCATTTGATCATGTAAAACATCGATTTTCGGTCAACGAAGGGGAGTTAAGATTTTTTTGAATATATATATACATAAAGTATTCTAAAAAATCTTTATATTTTACATACCCATCGGCCAGAAAATATTGTAATTTCGATCAAAAGAGGCCAACGCAGACTTTTTTAATATATATGGAAGTATTCTGTAATCTTTTGCATTTTTCAACATTTGAAGCATACCCAACATTGAAAACATTGCATTTTCAATCAAAAAAAGGTGAAGATAAGATGTTTTGGTTAAAAAATGGATAATTTGTGCTTGAAGATAGGAATTCATGGAATTGTACCACAAGAAAACGGTGTTGCATGTCATGTCGATGCTTGACGTTAGAAAACAAGAAGGCTGCAGCTGGTGTTGCCTCCTCCTGCCGGCCGAAGAATTTGTGGTTTTTCATTTCCATATAATGCTAGATCATTTTGTTGCTGCGGAAACGTTAATGTGCATGACGCAATCGCGTATTTATGTTGTTTTCGGGCCGAGAAAAGAACACAGCTGAATGTGGGCAGTGAGGAGGAGAAGAAAGAAGAGCAATATGGGAATCGTGTTATGAAGATTTTCGTATGTGTCTGGTGAAACAAGGAAATAAATGAGCAAAGCGGGGTAAAAAGTGGAAGATGATAACGGTGGAATTGGATGCATGCATGACGATGAGGAAATCGAGGCCGCGTGTTGATGAAGAATGTGGTTGCCGATTGACGATGATCAAGCGATAATAAAAGATTGAATTTGATCAAGAATTATTTTCCAAGTTGTTAAAGATAGGTCTTTTACTGAGGCTAGATTGTATGCTCAATTATCTTATTTAGGTAGTTTGGCTTATGACATCTCCCAAATCAAGGTAGCATTTTAACATTAGTAAGATTAATATCAGAGTGGTTATCTGAAACGAAGTTTTAATGAATGATAATAGCTCTTTTTAAATCGAGCATCACATTTTGTACATCGCCCGGAGCCCTAATTTCTACTTCACCACCAAAATGTAATTGCTCTGATCATACTTTGTTTGGGAAAGATAGTGTTGCCGGCTATTGTATCATATCATACTCCTCTTTGGGGTTACAAAGAGTATCAACTATTCCAATGGTTATTCGCGCTACTCAAGCATTTGATCTTTTGTTCAATGCTTTTAATAATAGTGTTTCTAGAAATGATGATTTTTTTGTTTATGGACTTTTCTCTGTTTTGCTCTTGACTTTAACCGGGTATCGAGCAAGACTTAACATATCAGAAGTTTCACCGCATGCTCTAAAATCTTCCGAGATATCACAAAGTCATGTAGTTTGTCACTTCATCGCTTGAAAAGAAAGTTAACGAGCAACAATTGGAAATGCAGGTCATTAATGGAGTGAGAACATCCATGGAGAATATGTCAACCAAGCCGCAGATTTGAATGAAAGTAAATTGAGCAAAAGCAGCAGGTTAAGATCTATAAGCATCAAGGAACAGCAACATCCGCCGGCTTACGTAAGCTTGTTGCTTCACCGCTTCATACTTGCATTCTTGTACAAAAAGCATTATTCCCTTCAACTTCCAAATCTACATGTGATTTAAGATTTAACCGAATGTATCGGGGCGAATATAAGCTACTTAATGTCTCCTCATTTACGCATAACCACCTAATCTCGCGATCATAGCTGTTGCCGCAGCGAGGCAGAGAAACAGTCGCGGGCAAAATGATCTCACCTGATTCAGATCACCATGCGAGCGGTTCATATGCGATAATGATCAAACGCAACCGCATACTTTTGTTATACAGTCGCTTATTGGTTACGCATTAAACCGAATATAATTTTTCGGTCCGATTTTATAGTACTAAACTAAATTTTAGTACTGTGATACTAAAGGTCAAAAAAATCACTTCACTCATTCAAATTAACCATTAGATTTAAAATCATTAAAAAAAAAGATTTATCTTACTCTAAGGTATTGATTTAAGTATCAAATACTAAGAAAACGCTTAAGATGATAAAGACCTAACTCAATTTTTTCCCAGATTGGTATCTCTATGATGTTAGCGACATCCGTGAGTATTATATTTTTCTACTAAAGGTTTATACTTTTAAAGAAAGCTTTGATCCATTAGCTTGATCACATTCTTGTTTCAATTTAATTAGAGTTCTTTCGGGAGCACGCGGGTTTCAGCTCATGCCCAACTTTTACTTTCAAGTGATTATCTAATGCAACGGCTAACTGTTGGGGGCGTTTTCTGTGATGATAATTGTAGTTTCTTATCAATGTTTACATATAGGGGTCCGAGTCACTAGCATCATGGAAAGCCAACCTTCTCTTTGAACCAATTAGATTCGAGGTAATTGCCTTTCTCATAAATATATATTTTCCAATGTTCTTCACTCCGAGTTGTAAATCAGATATTTGGCTATGGGAACTGGGAAATAGATTTATTTGAGTTTTTATTATATTCCACTCCTACCAGAGATGATTAATACTTATGTGAGATCAGAGTTCATAAGATAATTATAATCCAGGAACATTTTTCATTGTTCCTTTACCTGTGGGTTCAATGTGCTCGCAGACATCGAAGGCATCTATGAGGTCAGCAAAAGGTACGTATGAACACTGCCCGGGGTGCATTTCACATAAAAGCTCACGGCAACAGCAAAATTTCGTTTATCGGGTACTCACTTGGAGTGAGTTTTCTGTCATTACTTGTAAATTTGACGCCGCTTATGCGGGAGTCGCCCGTTTCTTCAATACTTCCGGTTATCACTTTGCCCACCAACGGCACGCGCGCGGCGACAACCTCAGACAATACCGCTTTCCCCGTCATGTCCACGATTTCAATGCACCGTGATTATCAGACCTGGGGAGTCCAACATCCAAACCACGAGCAAAAAAATTAAAGTCAGCACTGAACTCCGCAATCATCCATGTCTCGAATAAATCCTGTGCGCTATTGTACGCTCCAACGGGCGAAGTTCTTAATTCTTCAAATGTTGAGCAATTTTCGCCATACACCATCATCTTCTTCCCACAAAAGTGCTGGTTCAGACCGTTAAGCTCCTTCAGCTGTGATGGAAATGAGTTGGTACAAGCATTTTCATGTCGCATTATCCGTGTTCTTGACCCACCTCACCCACTCGAGATATTGGCTACAGTTTGCATATTGATCAAGTGGAAACATCTAGCGTAGATCATGATATGAAATCTTATTTGAAGTGCATTCGAACGCGATCCGCCAAGAACTCAATCATATAAGGCAAAGAAGAAAAGTTAAATACCCGCCACAACTTGCGGGTCAGCTCAAGGGATAGTTCCGCGAGCGCCACCTGGCATGGAACAAGACATCGTCTCCGCCAAGATGTAACTACGGGCCGCTTCAGCCCGGTATCATACAAAATGGAAGAGAATCATTCAAGCTTATTCAAGATGTTAGTTGCATCACAGATTCACAAAGATATGCATTTTCTTGGTAGTAATATTTCGTTAAGATTGCTTATCTTAAAGTTGGGACATGCATCACTGCCAGATTGTTGATTTTCCAACAAAGATCATACAAAGAATATGCACACTGTGTTGGTTTTAAAGCAAAAGGGGCGCTACATATGACTATTCATCGTTGAAGAAAGTAAATTGATGTCCCCTAGTTTTGTGGAAGGGGAAAAATCTAATAATACATGCTAGTATACAAATTATAATTTTTCCTCGGCTTTAACACAAGTGAATGTTTGCTTTTTATTTTTCTTAGTTACAATGTATATAAAAACCGTGAATAGTTCAAATCAATTCTCCCTTGCCAACAAATGATCTTTTCCTTATTTTTTTTTTTTTTTGGTTTTAATTTGCTCGGTTGCCTAGCTTATGCTTATAAGAAATCTTTTAGCGCATATTACAAATCACTCAGATCCTCTACCCTCTTGACGCCTCTCTCTTTCAACGCTCTACGCTTCATATATATTTACGCATCATGTATCAGGTGATTATTTCCCATTACTTATGTCACATGTTATACAAATATGTGCAGTACGGTGCACTCAAAGGATCATCGAGAGGTGAAATATCAAGGTTTTGGTAGATGCCAAGACATTGCGTAAGAGCAATAAACATGAAAATTGATTTGTTGGTTTTTGGCATCATCCAGGAGAAGTTTATAGTCACCAAGCTAACATCAAATCAGTGATTAGAACATGTTTTGAACATCAAAGAGTATACACAAAGATTAGTTTAAATCTTCCAAGATATTCACCTAATGCATGGTATCTCTATCGTCTGCATTGAACAAGTTAGAAAAAAAAACACAAAATGTGTGTTAAATATGGAGAAGATGTAAGTTAAAAAGCAAGAAATGAGAGGGACAATTGTTTTGGGACCATTGCTATTGTCATGTTTCCCTAATTGGTTTCTTGATTATGTTTGTATGTGCAATCAAACAGAAAGAAATATCAATAGTTCAAGATGGCATCAATTGACCCCATCCATTTCGTCGATGCACATGGATTGATTCTGCTCCAAAAAGCAAATAAATATCTCAATTTCATAAATACTAGTCAGTAATTTCTCTCTCAATAAGTGATAGTAATTAGTGAACAAGTTTTTGAAACTTATAACTAGTAGCTTACAAATGATACAAGTATCTCTTTCAACTTGTAACAGCAGTAGACAATTTTAGCTGTCGACAATCGCTTCTCGCTAAATCCTTCCATCAGATTCTCCCTTATAACTCCTCCACTTCTGGTCCAAAATCACTGTCAACCTCGTTAAAAGAATTTGCCGTCGCAGAGAACTCATCCCCAGGATACATCTTCTGAAACAGCTGCAACAAATACCGTAAACACACATGAGATAAGTTTTTAAGAACATAAGGAAATCATGTGCTTTGAGCAATCCTCAATGGTGGCAGATGCCAGAAATGACATTCAAGCTGTAGTATAGAAGTATATACTGTAAGAAAAATAAAGAATCAATGCAACAATCAAACGAACCTTTTTTGTCACATCCACAATATTGTTGGTGCAAGTCACCATCAGGCATTGGAGTAGAAAAGATGGAGTCATCAGCGCCTGCAACTGATATTTGTAACAGATTACAGTCATACAACATACATGATAAAAATGCACTCTTCCAAACACAAATGTGTCAAATGAAGATTACATAAATTATATCTCTAAAAGAAATAGGATTCATACTGAAGTGAGCTCTTTGTATATAGAATTCCACTCCACAGTAAAGAAGGCTTCAAATATAAATTTTTTATTTTCATCATCAGAGGTGCTATTTGCAGAACTCCCAGAAACAGGAACATAGAAGAGAACGTCAATGGCCGATTGTAAGTTCTTTCCTTGCATATTATGATCACATGGAGCTGATAGGTATGTGATAAACCTGAATAGAGAACACAAGTAGGACTTAATATTGCCTCAAAAGTAACTAACTAGATAAAGTTTTCTTGAATCATCCCATTTGGAAATAAATCTTTAAGGAATATAACGCATCATACATGAGACAACTCTATTAGGATTGCGAGGTGTTATTGAAAAAAAAAATCAAGTTTGGAAATTGAGGAACTTGGCCTCACTGGAGGAAGAAAAGCAATCGAGATGCTGGTGTCACAGTTCAAAGAGATGAGAAGACTTTAAGGTACTTACATGCCAGGTGGGCAGACAGCCACATTGCTGCTCAACTGCAAGACACGCACTGAAGAGACATGTTCTGCATTCAAGGCTATAGAAGCAAGTCAACTCCAATGTATAAAAGCTTAATATGCATTTGTATCTGAGACAAGAACTTACATCGTGGAGGAAAAAACACCAAACAATTTGCTGAATTTGGTTTTATGGAAGCATTTGATATGCATATGGCCTTGGCCAATTTATGTCTAGAGTCTCCCAAGCTGAAATCTTTTGAATAATCTAGCACGTTGGCTACTGATGGTTTATCTTCAGGTGATGTGTCAATGAAAGATGGAGCAACGATTACTTTATTGCTGAACAATTCTTGACCAGATGCTAATTTGACACCTTCATAATTTCCAGAGTCCTGCAAAAGTTTTCAAATGATTGAAGCATAATAGTTGACATACGACTCAAGAAAATCATAGATGGAATCCTTACCTTGTTCATGAGGAGAAAATCCACAGGCATGCGTAGGACGTATAACATGGTTATCAAACAAAGTTAAAGGGAAGCTAAGTGGTATAAACAAGCACAATCCACAAATATACTTTAGTACATAAGGATAAAGATCTACTAAATTATCAATAAACAAGGATTTTATTGAGAGTAACAAGAGAAGATGCTACAATCTTGTTATGTCAAGTATACTATGTCAAGGATAAAGCTATTTAATATTAAATAAATGAGCTGCTCTAAGGAGCCAAAAGAAAGGTATTACAAATTTGTTTGGTGTTAAAAAAAAAGTAGCCCCTTACCACCTTCACCCCCTTCCAAAAAAACCCTTGGAACATGTTGAGGTTGTTAAGAAGGTAAAATAAAACCATTCCTTTCTGACTATACGAGGTGAAAAAAGGTAAAGAGGAAAGACAACGAGAGAAGTTGAAAGAAGGAATAGATGATATCATATGTAGAGAATGAAATAAAATCGTATACACTAAGAATACATTTAGAAAAAATACTCCTTCCTTCCTGTTTTCATAATCCTCTCACACACTTCAATGTTTCTCTTTTCTCCTTGAAAATTGGTCAAAATGGAACTAGCTAAGTGATCTCCAAAAAGGAAAAAATCTATTACAATATAAGAAAGAGGGAGTACAATAGTATACATTATGGTTTAAGACTACAATATCCATCATAAAAGGGGTTGGAAATAGAATACCAATCGAGTATGAAACTGATTCGTACTTACGTATATACAGCCTTTCACAGCAGCACGGCGGCAAAATGCTTGGGGTAGCTCTCCTTGGCCATAAATGGGGTATATCATAGCACCAGGTGCACCAGGAAATCTGAGGGGGGACGTGTAAGAAAATTATGGCATCAGCTTGCCAGCAGGCAAGGGCTCAAATATACTGAACAGAAGATAGATAATCACTGACTTTACATTATCATTAACATTCTCATCCATATATTGCATTCTTAAATAAACCAACTGCAACAGGCATCACAAAATAATTATTAGACTTTCTAGCACTTGAACAATTCAACTCAAAAAGAGAGCTTCCATAGATTGAGAATTTATAAAGCTATCATTTAAGTTTTCTGGAAAGAACGGCCTTCCCATAGCACTCACTATTGGCTATACGAGGATCCATGTGTTAGTGCATGGGGTGTGCGTGTGAGCATGCATGAGAGCCAGTGTGCAATAAAACATGGCTACCTTAAGATGGATTTGGGGCATCGGATATATATTTAAATCGACAACCAGGAAAAGAAGAAAAAGGAAAAATCATTTTGCAACACAAATATAGGGGGTAACAGTAACCTGCCAACCGATGAGTAGTAAAGTCCTGTTGCTTTATTCCGCTCTTTTTGTGCTAGAAGATCCTTACAGACATCTCCATTGTCTTTGATCATAATTCGCCATAGCGATTGCATACAGAATCATCCTAAACACAAATTGAAATTGCAAGTTAGACATTTAAGAATAGCAATTTTAACTAAAAACATATCATTTGGAGAGGGACTGCAAAAAAGAGAATAAATTATCAAGCATCTATAGAGAAAATAAGGGCTAAACAACCCAGTTAAACTACATGAATGTCTTAGCTCGGTCAATTAAAATGCATAACAAAAGCAACAACTTGAACATGGAAATTATTATTGTATTTCTTCTCAATTAAAACAGAACTTCGGTAATTTTGCAAAATAAATCTTAGGTAAGAAACCCACCAACTAGAACTCCTACATCTCTATAAAATCCTCAAAATCAAAAGAAATAATTTCTGCCAACTAATAGAAAGGATAAGCGTCCAATGTTAGCTTCTGAATTGTGTTCCAATATAAACCAATCAGCAAACAAAGATTACTACCAGTAACGGACATGGCTTGTTCTTGGTTGCTCAGTCGAACACCCAAAATTTTTCTACATGATATCAAAATAATATTTTTACTACACTTTCTACATTAAATAAATAACGACAATTGTTATTTTGGCGAGGATAATACGAACACCCACTACTAATGTCCTAAACCCACCCCTAACTAAAACATCACAAACAATTATAATAAAGCAACAAGACAATCTCACTAACAAAGAGATGGGAAGTAATTTCAATTTCTTCGATAACTCCATCTTCTTCGACAAAAACTCCACAAAAGGCATTTCCAAATCCTCCCGGGAAATCAATCCGTCCCCATCCCCGCCCGTCCCCCACCCCATCCTCTCGCCCCCATGTTTATTAACCATCTTAAACCTCATAAGCCTATTCTTTCCCCGCAACGACAACTTCTTATCCTTGAAAATCAACTCCGCGAATCGGGTAATTTATCTAACGCCTCCTTGCCACCTATAACTTCACGTTAACACTCTTAAACTCCATATACTTATTCACTCCACTTTCCAAAATCAAATTAGTCATCTTATCAGCACATAACAACACTCTAGGCCCCACTAAATCAACACTAAATTTGGTACTATTTTGCAAAGGCAATTGCGAATATTCATTTATTTCAATCGAATTATATAATGTATTCAAGGCATAAGCACGTGATAATCGTGGTGGGGGAATCATGAGGCGAAAGGACGGGATTGATCGATCGAGAAACGCGACGGTGTGGCGAGGGAAGCAAAGTCGGAGGCCGAGAAGGGGCAGATCGAGGCGAGGATTTCGCTTATTAGCGTCGGTGCGGCCGACAAGCAGGATGCTTCCCGAGAGTCCGCCTCCCGATTATAATTAGGATCAAGTTCGATGGTTTTATTGTGGGTAGGATGATATGTCTTCCATTTCAAATGAGTGAATGGTTGTTTAGGTTCATTTGAAGAGACTAGTTTGATTGCCGGGCCAAACTTCAATCCACTTAAATCCGGTACTAACTGCAATATATAAGAAAATAAGTATTAGTCTCAACAATAAAATGAAATCATCAAATCAACAATATATAACAAACATTTTTTCAATGATACACACTAAATGAAATGGAGTGTAGTCCAGATAAACAGAAATAAAATTGATAAGAAATGACAAACAATGATTTGAAATCAAATAATAAAAAGAAAACAATGACATCTTACCTTTCAATGGTTAGAAACCAATATACAACAAATGCACTAAAGATGACAGTGGCAGATTTTACAGTATTACATTGAATATGAATAAATTCGATTCAAATAAAACAAATTACAAAAAAAGTAGTCCCAACACTTGTGGATAAAAAATATTTCATATCCAAGATGGGTTCTCCACGAGATGCAGGTTGGATTACATCATCGGATATTCTTATTAATAAACATTGTCATCATAGCTTAATTACCTTTTAAAAATAATTTACAATAAACTTGCTTATTACCATGAAATTTTCAAAGACCTCAGGCTAAAAATGCCTGACTACAAGTAAATGTTAAACAATAAAGTTTTCCTGCCAACAAGATGTCAGTTAGATCACATGGAAGAGAGGCAACATTCACAAATCTAGGATAAAATTTACAGCAAGATTGGATGGGCTGACAACTTTGTTTTTCGGAAAAGAACATATACAACTCCAATGAGGCTCCAATAGAAAGATTCATCAAAGGAGTAGTCCTAACACACCATGACTTCAAGGTTGCCTCGCCAGGATGTACATTGAATTACATTTTTAGATATTTCTGTTCTCAAACATTATCATCTCGTTTCAAAATAACAACATTTATAAAGAGCCATGAAAACAAGCAAATGCAGAATGACAACATTGATATGCCTTAAATGAATATCTAAATCATTTCCTTCAATGCAAATATCAAACTTAATACTGTAACTTGGATTTTAAACCTTTCCTAAAAAAAAGATATCGACATCTACACTATAAAAAGCTGAAACTTAAACTCAAAATTTAAGGGAGAAAAAGAAGATAGAATCCTACCTAGTAAACACAATACTGCTCAATTACAACATAAAACTATTCAAGTCCCAACTTCATCAATTTGATTTCACAATTTATCACTACTAAAAGATCTAAATTTCACATGTATTCACTAATGGGTTCAAAAATTGATCTCATTAAACAAACCTATTGACTAAGAACCAAATACAGAATAAAAACATCATGATTACAACAATTGATGAATATATAAATTAATCACTGACAATTAATTAATTAAGTTTCTAAAATACCCATTGATAGAAACCCTAAATCCACAATTTAATAAATTAGAAACCCAAAAAAAAATTAATAATTGAGAAAATTCAAATGAAATGTGCCAAAAAGTGAAATAAGTATCCAAATACCGAATGGATGAGATAAAAAGTATCAAATTATCCGATAAAAATGCGAATCAAAGAGAACTCCAGAATTCAAGGGAAAGAAGAGGGAAATGAAGAGAACTTTGAAGTGTTGAAGCAATTGAATCGTTCGCCATGAATGAGGAAAAAGTAGGGGGTGGGTAAATTAGCTAGTAAAATGCTCCGGGTTATCGTACCATTTAGCTATCAAAAAAAAAATTATCCGATCTTTGGACCGATAACCTATCGAGGTAGAATTTCGGACGGCTCACGGGCGGGTAAATGCACCTATTGTTCTTTTCGGTGGCTTGATGGCTATTTGTTCTCATCATCACAGCACAACTAGTGGATTAACTTTGTCTTCTTTAGAGATTGCCATTGCTTGCTATTTCTTGGACTACGGTTTTATTGGTAAAGCTTCTACTTTAAGGGGCGATCACCAAAAGAATATTTTAATGAGAAGAGATGGAACACTTTAATATTGAGTGATAAAGCTGGAACACTAATATTGAACAAATGCTTTATGGACAAAGGCGAGTTGATTTCGATGCCACACAGTAGTTATTATTTCACATAGTATCTAACAAACTCATCTCGTATATTTGTCACCTTTTTAGGTATTCGCTAAAGTAGATCTTGTCTGATTGTTCGAATGGCGGGCATTGTGCCTACCTGCGATAATCTTCTAAATATTTGTGGTATAAAATATGCTTTGACATGGTAAATTGTTACTTTTTATTAGTTGTGTACATATATAAATTGATCTACTTGCACTTGTCTTGTATTTGATTCAATTTTAATTCTTAGTATTTTGTGATTTTAATACGTCGTTTTATGTTTATTATTATAGAATACATTGTATGTGAAGATGATGCAATTTGGATAGTTTGAGGCGGGTTGTTGGTACCATGAAATCATTGGAATGACGACCTATCGGAAAAAGAAAACTAAGTTAGGAGGTACAGAGTTTTCGAGAAAATTGGTAATTTCTTGTTTCGTATACACGTTACATTGCGATTTAAATATGTAATTGAGTGGAAGTCGGAGTTTCGTATATAATTGAGTGGATCCAAGTTTACGACTCGATGTGAATTGTTGGTAGTTAATGTATCAAAATATATACGACTCAATGGCGAGGGCAGCGGACAACAACCATCTCGGGGCACATCACTCAAGATTTCGAGGCTAAAGCAAAGGATCCCGGTCGAACCCGAGGAGACTAGGGAACCGTCGCCTCCCAGGAAAGGACTCGGATCAAAATCAAAACAAATAGATGAATTCGCGGATAAAGGTTCCAGAGTCCCGCCCCATCTGGGGACATCGGGAAAATGACACATCGATTGGGCGCCGTCACACGGCTGGGGATCGCAGTAGTAAAGATTCACGAAATGACCGCGGGGCTGGTTCAAAGAAACAGTCAGGGACAAAGCGGCAAATATGTCCTACTTACGATTCTAGGTATGCGGAAGAGATTAAGTTGAAGGGATTCTGACGAAAGGGGGCACCACTCGACAGCAAACGAAGGCAGAGTCCCTTTGAGAAACCCGACACGAGAAGAATTCGTGATTACGACTAAGAAGACTATTCTTCGAGGATCCTCCACCACCGAGTCGGTCCCCGTCTAGGGACAACGAGAGGAGTAAATGCAATGAAAGGCTAAGCAGCGTGAAGTTCTCTCCAAGAGGAACAACCAACATGAGGCTACCCACTTAACCCTCGAGGAGTAGCGGCGGTACCCGAAAAGGGACAATGTAGGCGATGTGAGGATGTTATAGCAAAGCTCCAAAGACAAGTAGAGGAGCTAAATAATAGGCTTAGAGACATTGCCCCTCGAGGTCGGAAGCTAGCGAGTACCCACATTCCCTTTACATTATAGATTGAAACACAAATCAATGCCAAAGGGGTTTTTAGAATGCAGTTCAAACTTACGATGGCATGGGGCCCAGCAATCACATCAAAGGCTTACGATTCACACAATGATCCTTTTTTTGGGCAAGTGAGGATGATGTTTACCCGAGGCTCTCGGAGGAGTGGTTAGTCGGGGAGGCTGCGTTGAAATGGTTCCTGAGCTGCCACCCAACCACGATTAGGCGTTAGGCGGGGATTTCGTGGATGTCTTCATGGATAAATTTGGAGCATCCAATGTCGCCCGAACATGACTAAGAGGAGTTGATGAATTTGAAACAAAAACCAGGGAGACGCCGGGATTATTCGATAGTTTTCAAAGTCTTGACTAGCATTACAGAGCCATGGGCGAGAATGTGGCGGGGGATCGCATTCTATTATCACGGTTTAACGTTGGGACCATTAAAGGAAAGGTTAGTGCTGAACGTAACCTTTGCATGACAATTAGCCCAACTAGCGGTCAAATACATAAAATTGGAGGAAAAAGTGGCTTAAGGAACCATAGCTTAAGTTCGGCCAGAAGGGAGAAGCTTGACCAAAGACCACTAAAAGCAGTATGATAGAGGTTATAGAAAGAGCAAGTAAAAGGTCATTTCGGGACCATCCAGGAAGATCGAGGAAGAAAGAATGGGAGGTAGAGCAATCCCAGAACGATCTACAACACGTATACTCCGTTGTTAAATCTGGAATGCGTGGGAGTGTTTGCTCGGAATGCAAGATAAAACCTTTGTTTCCAAAAGCCAAAAGTGAGGTCTCGCCCCGAATAGAAGGGATGCAGAAGCTATTTTGTGAGTATCAGGAAGATCTGGACATGACAACGATGATTGTCGTGTTTGAAAGCGGAGATTGAAAAAATCATAGAGAGGCATCTGAGGATTCGTGAGAGAAACAGCTCCCAAAAGCGGCAAGGCGTCGCCTCGGAGGAATGATAAACCTCGGAGTAGAAGCCCTTGAGGGTAAGGCGTATTATTGATACCATTTTAGGGATTGACGGGGAGGAGATACGCTATTCCCGAAAGCAATATGCTAGAAGGGCCGTGTCTGAGGCTAAGCGGCGTGGCCTGTCGACAAAAGAGGTGAGAACATTCTCAGAAGAAGAGTTAGAAGGAATTGAGATACCACATGATGATCCTCTAATGTCCGATCCGATTATTGCAAAAGCTTCTTAGTGGGTTGAATTTTTGGCATATACAAAGGAGTTCGGTAGGATATTTTTATACTTAGGGGCATATGACAGATTTAGGGATTTACCAGACCTTTTAAAACCATCTTATGCGCTTTCTCGCTGGGGTTTGAGGCACTTGAAGTACATCTAGTAGGGATAGCAGGATCTTTTCGGTAGGAGAAGCCAGAAGCTGTGATGGTAAGAGACATGCTCCACAGTTGTCGATATATCCGATCCACACTACAGCTGGACAAATCGGACGACTATCCTGGCGACACTAGGAAATCGTTTCACAGCTCCGGCAGAGATGAAGCCGACTACGGGAGGGTGGGTGAGGAGTCGATAGACGAGAAAAGGGCTCGGGTTTCTTTATCGACTAATGGTGCGAGGGTGTTCCCTCGAAAAGAACCGCCTCGGTAGAAAGGCACGAAAGAAGAGAGAGTTCCCCGGGGGGTGACTGAGTGCAGTGCTCCCACGGTGAAAACTGGACATTTGAGGAAGGGAGAGCTTGAAGAGAGCGTGTCCCCATGAGGAACTCGGGGTTGTCTCCCCACAGGGAAAAAAAAACCTAAGAAGCGATTCGGATAGGAACTTCCGGTTGAATCATGCACCGAAGTACATTGATAAAGCTACTACAAAAATGCGAAGATATGCTTGGAACCCAGAAACATGCTTGGAGTGAATACCGATATAGCGATACACGATTGCATGGACACTTACCCGTAAGCGTGTGAAGCAAAAGAAAGGAAGCTTCTCGAAGACAAGAATAAAACTATCCGAGAAGAAGTCGGCGAGGCGATAGCGGTAGGTGCCATCCGAGAAGTACAATTTCCAGGAGTGGATTGCTAATGTGAAATGTAAGAAGTCTAATGAAGCATTTAGAGAATGCTTGTGACTTCGCTGACCTCAATAAAAGCTTGTCCTAAAGATTATTTCCCATTGCCTTGTTTGGGAAGGCGGTAGATGGGAGTCGAGGGGTCACGAGGTTTTGACTTCTTAGATCTTGCTTGAGGGTATTACAAATACTCTTGGAAAAAGCTGATCAAGAAAAAACTACCTTAAATTCACGGAGTATGGGCTCTTGGACTTAGAAAGTAATGCCACCCGGGATTAAAGAATGCCGAACAACATACCCGGATGATGAAGTAGAATTGTATCTTCTCGAATCAGATTGGCAGAAACATGGAAATCTACGTAGATGACATGTTGGTCAAAAGCAAGAAGAAGGAGGAGCATTTGAAGAACCTAAAGGGAGGCCGTTGGAAGAAGATTGAGAGAAAGTCAGTGAGGATTAACCCGAAAAATGCTCATTCGGAGTGACCTCGGGGAAATTCCTGGGGTTCGCTGATAAGTGAACAAGACATAAAATTGATCCACAATAGTTGAGGCCATAAACGCCAAATGAAGGACCCAGCGTCTTCCTGAGGAAGTTCAGAGATTGGCAGGATGTCTCGTGGCTCTCAATAGATTCATATCTCGGTCCGGAGATAGGAACCTACCCTTTTTTTGAAAACTGAGACAAGCCTCCAAAAATTCAAATGGGACAGAAAAGTATTGCCAAATCATTTGGCGATGTTAAAAGCATACTTGATATCCCGAAGATATTAGCCAGACCGAGGGCATGGAAAAATTCTACGGTTATACTTAAACATCGAGAAGGGGCTGTGAGTGGTGTGCTAATTAGAGAAGAGGATAAAATCAAAAGCCATATACTATGTAAGTCATGTACTTCGCGCGGGCCGAAGAGAGAAATTACCGCAGTAACAAGTTCATGTTGGGTACAAATTAAATCTAGAAAGCTCAAGCACTTTGAAAATCACCCATAATCGTGCTCATAGAAGCGACCTTTCAAGAGGATACTTTCAACCACACGAGGCAGGGGAAGGCTCACAAAGTGGGCTGAGTAATTTGAGATCACTTTCCAACCAAGAGCGGGAATAAAGAGCCGGGCCTTGGTGGCTTAAATAATAGAATGTACCGCGCGGGAGCGATAGAAGACCGAGACTATCTTGACACCTCGGAAAGGCCTTCGTGGACATTGTACTTAGGCAGTAACCGAAATGAACATGGGCGGGAATTTTAATTCAAGGACCGAGGTCTACTTTTGAATATGCATTAAGATTCGATTCAAGGCCAAAACAACGGAAGCGAGTATGAGGCCATGGTAGCCGAGGGTTATTCTTGGTCAATCGGGATAACTTGAATCGTGGTAAAGAGGAGATACTAAAGCTGGTGATTGCTTGAACAAATCAGGGGAGATTGTGTGGAGTTAAGAATGAGAAATGCGAGGAAGTATCGCTCCAGGCCACGAGGATAGTCTCCAGTTCGGTGCAGTGATGCTTGGCCCTCAGTAGAAAATGATGCGTCTTGATCACTTTTATCACGGTTGGCCACAACATATTATGAGGATATTCCCACGAGGAGTTCATATTGAACATTGGGAAAATGCCATTCCACGAAGCGAGATGCTTTACATCGAGGAGAAGAGAGGGGAGGATTGTGCTGATCCGTAGTCGAGTTTTATGACATACAAGGTGTATGCGAAGACAAGGTTGAGGCTAGAAATTACAAAAGCAGGCTATAAATTTCAAATGTTCAAAGGAAGTATACAAAACCTCCCACTTGGGTCCACTCCTTTTGCATCCCTGAAGATAAAATCCAACAAACTACATTTGGCAAGGAATTGTAAAGAGGATTGAACTATCGGAAATCGGGGAAAAGTCCTTGTGAAAATCGCGGCGGGGTACTTCTGGCCCACACTCATGAACGACTCCTTAGAGTACGTAAAAAGATAGCGATGGCCAATGTCGAGAAAATGAGGTTCTGGATAACCCGTGAAGCGGAGATAACCCGGCCACTGTCATCTGTTTGCCATTGTGAGGCAGGTGAATTGGTGGGCCAATTTAGCCAAAAACTGACACCAAACACAAAAGAGAATATGTTTGTGAGGTAAGTGGATTATTTCGGTAACTAGGTAGAGGCCATGCCTCTAAGGAACACCTACTACCGAGGACATTGAGGAGTTCATATGGAAAAACATCCTCGCTATGGAATACCGAAGATATTGGTATCGGGATACTTGATCCTCGGTTCGATGCTTTTTGCTTGAGGACATGTGTCATGGCTCGAGATTGAACATCTTTTTGCACCGGTTTGCTATCCCCAAGCCAATGGCCAAGTAGAAATCATGAACATGACCATTTTTTCAAGGAATAAAAGAAAAATATCCTTGATTCGGGGGGGCAAGATGGTGAGGAACTCCCATGAGTCCTGCGGTCCCCTGAAACTTTGCTTGATGAAGAGAAGAAGAATGAAGAAACGAGATGAGAGAATGCACGCAACTTCACTTGTGGATGAATTGAGGGACAAAGCTTGTACCAAATGCGAGAGAGGTACAAATAGTTGATAAAGAAAGCGCGATTCTATAACCGAAGAGTTAGAGCTAGAAGCCGGAGTTGAAAGAAGGAGACCTCGTGCTTGACTCTTCAAGCTAACAAACCAAAAAAGCGAGACAAGCTGACCCTAAAGTGGAAGGGTCCCTCTGAGAGTAAAAGAGGTGAGGTCATAGGCCGAGACATGAACTAAGAGCTCTTGAGAAAGGTCATCAGCATCGTAAGCGTGGGATTTATCTCAAAATATTATACTTAGTGTTGTAGATGATTGGGATTTCCACCTCCTTTTGTAAAACTTAAAATTTGAGATAAAAAGTTTGAGTGGGGCACCCAAGGTGCACAGAAATAAGAAACCTTTTGCGCAAAGAAAATTCATCAATAAAGCAAGAAAATCTAAATTGAATAAGATCCTTTCAGATTCGGAGGAAAACCGAGAGTGAAGATTAAGATCGCTTTCAAAATGATACCACGAGGAGTGAATCAGATCACCCGAGGTCAAAAGTCAGATAAAATGCTTAACCTCTATCAATTTAGAGGAAACCGAAGTGATTTAGATCACTTGTGGTCCTCGAGTGAATCGAGATCCCGAGTCAGTGAATAAAAGATCACTTAACCTCTCTGATTTAAGAGAAGAAATCCAATTAGATCACTCGTGGTCCTCAGTGAATCGGATCACCGAGTCAAACGATGAATAAGATCCTTAACCTCTATCAATATAGAGGGGAAATCAGGTGAATTGAATACTCATGGTCTCGGGGTGAATCAGATTACCACAGGTGAATGAGATAAGATCAACAACCTCTTATGTCGATTTAGAGGGAAGCCTTGAGTGAATTAGATATTTCGTGGTCTACGAGTGAATCGGATGCCAGGGTCAAGTGAATAAGATCACTTAATCTAAAGGAAAACCAGTGTCTGAGATTAACCGAGGCACCCAGGAGTATAAAGGATAACTATCACAAAGTCATTCTCCGAAGAAAGAATGATATCATGATAGGCGGCAAAGTGTTATGTTATCACAAATAACATTTACAAAAGGAAAGATAAAAGAAAATAACGAGGTGTTAGACAGAGATAAGAGTTAAAGGATTATAAATTGCAAAAATAAAGAAAATGCGTAACCGTTACTAAACAAAACAAAAGTATTCCTGAAAGTAATGGCTGCAGTAATATAGCGAGGTCCTTGGGACATAAACAAAAATCTCTGAAGATAAGTATGGACGAAAGTTAGGGAGCCCGGCATCTTCATCTTCCTCAATCCTCCCGAGGTCATCATCGCTCATGCGTCGGCGGGGCTTTCATGGCGATACTTTCTCTTGAGTCGATCAAAGGGATCATATCACGCCTTCAGAAGGCTCTTCCCACGAACTTAGGAGCATCCAGTGAAACAGTCGAATTCCTCGGAGATCTTAATCTTTATGGCCTGGCTGATGGAGGTGATTAATAGTCCATAAGAATGTCCTAGTAATTTTGGCTCTCTTAAATTTTGCCCTTTACAACTTTGGGAGGAGGCCTCCTCTGCTTCTTCCTAACGAGACTAACTTGTGATTCGCTTCGTGCTTGGAAGAGAGATCGGACTCGGATTTCCGCAAGCTAGCGCTTAAGCCAGTTGAATATCTGCATGTTTATTCTTGAAATCAAAAGCTTGGGCCTTGAAATGATCAGCTTGAGCCGAGCTTGATACTCTCTCCACGACCAACCTCGGACATCACAGCTTCTCCAAAGAGTCTTTATGCATCGAGAGACTTCGGGACTCACTACATTTCGCTCCGTCTGAGAATGGTGCGGCGCTAAAAGAATAAGAGAAGTAGGAGCCGGGCAAAAGAAATTGAGGCGATAAAATAAAGAACTCGGGAAACTATTGAAGTATACTTAAGATAGGAAGTGAGAGAAAAAAGGCATAGAGTAGGCGGATGAGGGGTGGGAGTGACCCGTGATCCCTAAAGTGTGTCCCTTGACTTAAAAACCGTTACGCCAGGGAATGCTCTGCTGGGGGTGTCTGCTTGATAGCAGTGATGACATGCAGAAGGAGGGTATAGGAAAACCGAGCAGACCATTCTTTAGGCCCGGACATCCGAGGCGAAGCAGATAAGAGGGATGACCAGAGACCATGAATCAGCGAGGGGAGAGAGGTCGGGAATGTCCAGAGTAGTTGAAGGAATAGTAGGGGGAGAAGCGGTAGAAGGAAGAGAAGGAGGTAATGCCTCAGATAATACCTCACATGTCCAGGGCCCCCTCGAAACCACCTTCTTTGAAGCTTTAAAGGGCTTAGCAGGGGGCTGAAGAAGGAACCTCAGATGATTCTCCCGAAACCGCTTTACTCTTCCTCTTTGACACGCTTTTCAAGGGATCCTTCCAGATGTCCTGACAACAAAACTAACTTTGTGGGGCATGATACATGACCCCGAGGCATGCTTCTGGGCTAAGAGTGTGACTACAAAAGAGACAAAGACAAGTAAAGAAGAAAAGATTAAAATATGAAAATAGGAGGCGAAAACGACACGAGCGAAAAATACCTACCCAGAGAGGGGTGGTGGCGTATTTGTTCACTCCTTTGGTTAACCCCACCTTGATTAACACGTCTTCATCACAGAAGACTTCGTGGGGCAGGGGTTGAGGAAAGCCGACCCTTAGCTTCTCTATTTCAACTTGGAGTGCGTGGGAATCTTCGGTAAGGAGTGTAGAAGCGGTGACGGGGACGATGCGGTCGGACTTGATGGTAGAGCACATTTGTCAAAGGGCAATAGCTTGAACCACCGACTCCCCTGAGCACATCCCAACTTCTTCATGTCACATCAACTGACCCGGGACCACATCCGGGGGGGTCTGAGGAAACACCTACGTCTACAAATGACGGAGACGGGGGAGTCGGGCCATAATTAAAGAACTCCCAAAGCAGAGGAGTATCTCGGGAAGTGGGGTTGAAGACATCCTCGAATTCGCTTAGGGAGGGGTTGATCGAGTCGAGGGGGGGAGCATTCGTTTCCCCCCACTCGAAAGGGATCTGGTGTGCGCCTCCCTCGGAAAACCCGTTGAGTGCTGCCCGGATGCGCCTCGATTGATAGTCGGTGATCAGCCGGGGACTGTCCTTGCTCTCACTTCTTGAAGGGTAGGGGGTCTTTTGAAGTTTTCCCCTTGGAGGATTTCGAAGCAGCAGGTCTCGGAGGAGGAGGTCCCATTCGGGAGTTGAGAGGTTGCACATCCAGAGGTGCTTGAGAATCGTCGAGGATTGGAGGGAGAGGCAGGAGGGTTTACTCGGAAATTTGCTCCCTCGAGGCGGCCGCAAATTCTCAATGTCTCGGACATGGCGGAGCAGTGTAGACTCGAGGCTGGAGTCGGGTAGAAGATTGTAGAATCACGATATTGTGGAGGCGCCTCGGGAATGATGAAAATTAGAATAGAGTAATATACCAAGGGAGTTGAGATATGAAAAATGGGTCTCGGCATTAAAACTATAACCGCGCCTTGGCAACTTGTTTAATAAGCTGGCACCTCTTGAAGTGGCTTGAGACAACTTGAGATATTACTTGGGGGGCATGCGAGGGGGGATGACTTGTGCTTTGATCTGCCATGGAGAAGAATCACGAGAAGTCGAAATGGCGAAGTTGCAGAGCAAGAAGAGATTCTTGAGAAAACCAAAAACGGAGAAAGAGACTTGCTTTTTCTTTGAGGAAAAGGAAGGCGATAATAACAAGAAGAAAAGTGAAGAAGTGAAAGAAAATGGAGAGACATACCTTTTATATGGTGATTAAACCACTTGGCGTCTTTTAGAGATCCCGGGCCGTAAAGATGGTTCCCAGTGGTTAAAGGTGAAGGGTACAGATTTGGAGATTAAAAGGGCAATTGATATGGGCGTTATAAAGATCGATGGGCTAATGAGCCATTATAAAAAGAAAAGATCCGATGAAGCATGGCTTGGCGAGAAGGCTTAAGAATCAAATGCAGTCTTAGGATGTGACAACGTCAGCATCTTAAGGGGCGAAGACACAGTATTCACATAAATCACATCGTATGTCTTCGTTTAAATTAATGTTGAACTAATAACTCTCTTTTGTTCATTAGCTCTTAAAACATCGGCCAATTTAATTCGGGTATTTTAGCGATCGGCTTACGGTCGTGAATTACGTCACATCCGATACCGCTTTTTAAATGAATGTAGTGGAGCGAGGAGCAAGCTTGGCCCAAGGAATGATCGCTTGTGCAAGAGGCGAGCCGGGCCTGTCACATAGGGGCACTTATCACGTCTTATCCCGTACAAGTAAAGGATCAGGTCGGATCGAAGGCGGGAAACCATCACACCGAAGGAATTCGGATCAAAATAAAAAAACAAATAAATAAATTTCAGGATAAAAGGTTCGGGTCCTATAGGGACCTCGAGAAAAGTACACACATCAGTTATCTTATGTGATAAACTAACATTTTCAATTTGATTGAGAAATTTGGTGTAATACCTGATCCTAGATTTCCAAGAAATGCCATGTGGTGGACTTATTGAGCGAACATTAACTCCGAGTTGATTTTGTTTTGGTATTCATAGCTACTAATTTTGCCCACATACGAAGTTGTTTAAGTTGTTCTTGCCCGATTAAAATAGATCGCTCTCTTTCAAATTCATTAATAGCTAATTGGGGATCAACGTTGGACGAACTCATCTATTTCGAATGGACAATATATTATTATGTCAACAATAATATCAATTGAGACATATTTAAAAAACAAAAAAAAAAAGATAAAACCAAAAAATATTAGCAGATATTAAGAGATATTACTAGCTAAATATAAAGACACATTGGAAAATGTTAGATTGTTACTTTAGTAATTACTTTCTTCAAAAGATTTACCAAAAATTATTCTTGCCAATATAGGAAACAGTATATTTATATATAATATTCAACGATAGTTCGCTAGAGATATAATATTCAACGATAGTTCGCTAGAGATGGTGAGATTGAATCAAATTTATGCAATAGAAAATTTTTTCTTGTATATTTTCATTGCAAAATTAAAGTATGTCATCATTAATCCTTCAATTATACATGTATATCCTATATATAGGAAAACTGTTATGATAATATGACAAATCATAATGTTATACACTTATGCAAAGTGATAAAAAAAAAACTTGAATTAATTTGTCTTCACTAGTTCATAGTTCATACTGATGAATTCAAAATGCTATACATACAATAAAAAAAAATTAGAAGTTCAAATATTATGCATGTGAACTCTATCTATGATATATCGATAAACATAATGATCAAGTGAACATGAATATAGATCAGAGCCCATGATGAAATGAAATGCATAAGAAATTTACTGCTCAGAACAGTCAAATTTTACATTAATTATTTTTTAATAAAGAATTTAATTTTATTCTTATTAATTAAAATAATTAAATAAAGGCAAATCATGATTCACGTAGTAATGGAATTAGGGAATTTCGTCAGTACTCAATTAAAATCACACACACTTGTAAATTAAAGGGTTTCATTTATTTTGCTCACTTAAATTAATTAAGGAAGTGGTGAAATTAGGATTTATATTAATTAAAACCTAAATATACATTTCATGTATTGATGGTATTGAAATATTATTTCTAAAATTTCACGGGATTAAAATAATAAATTGGATGAGAGAAGCTTGAGATAAAAAATAGATTTTCTGGATAAAGCAATTTCCAGCGGCCAGATAAAAAATAAAGCGAGCTAGGCTACACTGTTTACGCGTTAAAAAGCGAAGCTGCGTATGATTGTTCACCAAGGCAAAAGTCGGCGGAACTTTTGATAATATATTATTATTTTAATATTTTATTGAGGATTCGGCAGTGCAGAATACTACGCAAATAATTAATGATTAGATAAGCCAATTCCTTTAGAAAAATGGATCAGCCGTCGAGGAAGAGAGTCGAAGTCTATATAAACCTCTCCATTCTACTCGAAAAATCATCACGAGAAATACAACAAAAAGCTCACAGGAGAATTTAACGTAAGGAAAAGGCTTCATGGAGTATTTCTTACAGGAGATGGAGAAAAACTGTGAGGTCACTGGGAATTGAAGGTGAGGTGGCTTAATGAAATCTTGTTTGGACGAAATAGGTAGGAATTAGGTCTGAGTTGAATTCTTTGTGGCTTAGCGATAATTTCATGATCGAAGCAAAGCGAGTAGAGAATATGATAATTCGGTTCTCATAAAACAAATAAGCTAGCGAGGATTAAATATAAATGCCCCATCAATGCAGTCGAGATGGGATTCTTTAAAACATCTCTTGATAGTACAAATATATCCACACGAATATGTAGAATCCTAGGAATAATTTCTTCAAGCACTTATTTCAAATCTAGCGTGGGGATCAGAGCTGCTGAAGTTCTTTGTTAGACCATCGAATTAGAGATATAACGTTCAGTCATAAGAGGCCAGTCAATCCCGAAACGGTCATCACGAGCATCTGCAATTTAATTAAAACTCCCCATTTCCGGACCCGTAGCTCACATGTCGAGACCAAGTCAAAGACTGAAGTCTTTACATCGTCTGAAATTAAAAGCGTTGATCAGGACTCTATCCCAGTCTCAAATTAGGCACAAAATCCAAATACAACTTAGGATGCTACAAGCTTTCATGCAATTGATGCAGGATGCGTCTGACTGACCTGATGAAGTCGACCCATAATGAATCAGGCTGGCTGATCCAGCTCAAAATCCAGAGTTCGTCACCGAGGGAAATTAAATGATCAGGTTTATAAAGCAATAGATTGATAGTCGAATCGATTGATTTGATAAAATTGTTTACACACACACACACACACACTATGCCTCAAAGGCAAAGATTTTTAAAAAAATTTTATTGTATTAGTGCGGCATCACGTTTAAATAATAAAATCTTTCTAACGATTCTGATTCTTGATATGATTAATCTCACAGAAATATTATATTCTCTTCTCAATTCACCTTTAAATCGATAATCGAAAAAATTTGCAGTAGGCTAAAGAAATACATTTGTGACTGACAGTTATATATGTATTTAAAAGTTTTCTATCTCAAGATTTTAGAATTTCTACAGGTACTAAAAAACCTTTAATATCAATTATTATCATCATATTTGACTCTCGGACTACTATTCGAGGCTTTCAAACTTTAAACTACTACTACGTATCATATAATGAAGCTCATTTAGAATAAAGTTCACATATATGTAAATCACATAACTACAACACTAGTGAAATTGATATGGTCCTCCGACCTCGGTTCCTAAAAGATTTTTTACTTTTGATTTTTTGATAGTTGTATTTTTTAAATTTTGACAGTAGATATATATTTTGGTTGTATTGTATAATACTTGATGAAAACTATATCAATGAAAAATACAATTCAAAATCTTTTCATTGATATATTTTTTATCAAATATTATACTACTTCAATTTCAAATTAATTGACTTCTGAAACTTCGAGGACATAGCTTTGTCATCAATTTACTTTTTATATTCATTATGAAAAATTACACAAATAATATATTATGAAAATATTTTTTAAAAAAAATTCAATAATATCAATTTTATAATTTTTGGATTGAATAACAAAATAATTTATAATTCAAAACCTTGACATGGAATCACAACGTTAATTAATTTGAAATGGAGGCCTCACGAACAAATATATTTAAAGTCAAAGTAGAGTAAAACTATCAAAAAGTCAAAAGTGGATAATCTTTTAAAAACGGAGGAAATAATTAATAATGAATTACTTAATACTCCACAATCTATCTCTAAGTATATAAACTCAGACATATATGTAAATCATTTAAACGTATTAAAAAAGAAGAAATAAATCGTACTTTACCTGTAAATTATTTTCATCAACAAGTAAGTGAGAACATCTTTTTCCTAATGAGATACGGTAATTCATTTGATATATTATTCTTTAGGTTTATATATAATATAACAAACAAAAATCCATAGTTGACTTAAAATTTCATGGTTTCTATATATTTCACCAATCTCTAAAACGCTACTGTATAATAGGTACTCACTTAATCACTTTGGTAGTCAAACTAATAATAAAAACTAAATTTGAGGCATTTTTTAGAGATAATTTTTAATATAGTCTATTGCATTGATACGGTTTAATTAAAGTGTTAGTGAATATCGTAGCAATTTAGTCGTTAAAGAAATTAATCGGCGTGTGTTTGCGGTATGGCTCGTAGAAGTGGCGGAAATATTGTGATTTAGATTATCTACTTAATAATGCTCCGTTATACGGGGCCAGCTATCACAAGACTCCTTATTTGGGACTATATTGGCAATTAACTCACATTTTTTTATATAAAATGGGTTAAATTATGGGTAATAGATTTGAATCAAATTTAGCCAAGTATAATCCCAGAAGTGATGGGATCAGGTTAGCGACTTTTAATGTTGATATGACAAAGTAGCGTACAGGTGCTTAAATCGATGTAATATGAATGTTTAGCCAGCTTCTTACCTCTTCGCGCTAAGCAAATACTTGACCCAGCTTGTCTGGCATTTATTGATAGAGTGCTTATTGAGTGTTTTCTTTGAACCCCACAATCTATTCAAATATTTCAAATCATTAACATTTATATACCTCATTATACATATTATCTCTTATATTTTTTAATATTTCATATTTATTAATAATGTTATAATTATTTTGATTTATTTTATTTAATTTTAAAAGTTTAATTTTGAATTTAATTTTTATTTTAATATTAAATATTATTGTTAATAATTTATATTAAAAAATATTTTTAATATTGCTCCTTCGTTTTTTTATTTGTGGATTCTGAACTTGTTTTCCACCTTAGATTAAGAAAAGTAATTATAGTAAAACAATATTAAAATGTATAATGTCGATGTTTAAAATTATAATCGTTGGTTAGTTGATAATTTAATGAAAAAATAGTAAAAAAATGCAAAATAAAAACTATAAAAGTATTCTTGTTAAAATGTTAAATATTTTAAAATAAAAATTTAAGGAAGCTAGAGCGACAAATAAAAAAGGGAAGAAATAACCGATCAAATAAAAAGTGTTCAAATGAAAGAACATAAATTAGAGAATTGGCCCATCATGTGGAGAGAAACCAGACGAAGTACCAAAACTAGGAGACAATTTGTTGTCTCTTTAAATTTAAGAATGAAGACAATGAAATAAACGCTATTGGATGTCTTGTTTTAATCTCAATAAAAATTTTTGATTATGAATGTGTAATAATGTGTTTTGAAATAAATAAAAGAGGTATGAAACCGTAATAATACTTGGCTTTGAATTCCTGCCAGGATGGCCCATGGAAGAGTGTCTGGCTGAAATATGTTTTTAATTGATCGGGGGCCCAGAACTTTCGCTTTTAGCAGGCTTCAATCTGAATTAAACCTTTATGGGGTGAAAGCCATGGCTGCGTGAAAAAGTGAGGATAGTAATATTTAAAAACTCTAATTTTTCTTTATTTATCATAATATTTAACACATCTAGGCCATCAAGTTTGATCATAAATAATTTTTCTATTCTTATACCAATAAATTTATAATTAATATAATTTGATTTATTATTTAAAATATTTCTATAATATTAACTTTTTATAATTATTAAGAGTTTATGGGGGATTTGGCTCCATCGATTAATGAAATAGAAGGAAGCTAGTCCCAAGACCTTATATATATATTGACTCGAGAGAGGACACCAAGGCTTCGATATAGATTACACCGATTCTAACTCTCATAAATTCAGCGGGATTGCACGTGCGCCGTGTCCAGTAGGGCAGGCTGCGATCTGTGTTAAAAGTCATGGTTCACTTTCTGGCAAATTAATGATAGAAGAAGTCGAGAGCGCTTGTATTGAATCGAGAATGCACCAACTTCCATTAAATTAGAGTCTACAGGACGTATGATAATAACAATAATAATCATTTCTCGTTATAGAAGTGATATAAATACGGAGTATTATCTTAACTATATAAAAAAATATAAATATTATTAAGATCAAATTTTATTCGAGTATGAAAAAATATCCTATTGGTTACCTAAAGTTTAGTGACAATGGCTAAAACCTCATGAACGTTTCTTGTCAACGATGCCGCCTATGGCAATGATTCTTGTATTATATGAACATGATGGTATGCATTTGAAGGTCCTTTTTCTCAGAAGAAAGTTATGTTATACTATTTCAAAGCTTGTGGATTTAGTTTTCTCTTATGTTTGTTTTTGTTTCCCTAACGATATTTCCCAAGGTTCTTCTTTTGTATTCCTAACGTGGGTTGTTCTGTTCTTGTATATATACTGCCTTCATGCAATGCAAGAACGAACTCATATATATATTTTACAGGGTTGGTTTTGTTTTTTCAAGTCAAAATAATTTATTATGGAATATCTTCAAATGATTGAGAAACCTTTGGTTCTTTTTGGTTGTGCATATTTGTCATGGAAGTTGATCAGACATATGTTGAACCTCTTGATTGTTGGAAAGGATCCTGTTAAGATTCTTGTTACTGGTGCTGCAGGCATGTTTTAAGATTCCCATTTTTTTAAAAGCTACTTTTTTGGAATTCCATACTGTTACATTTGGAATTTTTTTATATCTTGTGATGGTAATTTACTAGTTTATATGCTTATTTGCTAAATATTGGTGTTTTCACCTTATTGTTATGTATAGTTGCCAATGTTGTGGTTGAGAAAATGGCTAGATTGAGGACTTTTACATAATTCTTTGAACTTTTGACTCATTTTAATAATTCTTACAAATTTTGACGTCCACGGTTGATATAATTAAGTTGTTATATCAATCTCCTTGAGGGTGTCAAAATTCTAAGTATTATCGAACGGCATCAAAAGTTAAAATTACAATGTGAAATGTATCAATCTTGGCATTTTCTCGTTTGTAAATTGTATAATCAAGAATGATGAATATATCTAAAATGGTTAAGCTATTGTTTAAGTTTACAGCTTTAATGGCATGTCGTCGTGTTTCTGAATGTTTAAGTCGATCATTTCGTGTTTAATTATTTCGTCAAATTCTGTATTTTGAAAATGTTGATCGATCGGCGTTCTATCGTCGTAGATTAAGTATGTCGTGATCGCTTCTACGTGAGAGTAAGGTCAGTTTTATCTTTCTACTTACAATACATTATGAAAATCACCCCCCCTCCCTCCAATAGTCATCCCAAGACTCCCTCACCCCCACCCCCAACTACCCTACCTGTAACAGACCCTGCCTCCCCTCCAACCACCGCAACACCCCACCATATCTTTCACCTCACAAACCAACTCATCATGCTCAATCAATTGCACATCCACATAATTACAATTCCTAAGAAAGTTACTTAAATGGTGACATTGAGTTGATTTTTTTCAACAACTTTGGGGTCAAATTTTCAGGAGTCGGAAGAAGTCTGATGTTTTCATTGGGGAGAACTTAGTCTTAGACCCTATCCTTTGGCGTTGATGAAATCAATGAACCACACACCTTAAGAGCAGCTTCACCAATTACTAAACAAATGTGACGAATGTTGTGATATATTGCAGCACCAAAAAGTCCTCTCCAACTTTGAGTGCTTTCTGGAGTCGGGGGAAAGAAACATGTAAATATAAATAGGTGATCGACTGAAACATTTTGTAAACATGATAATTGCCCTGCCATTAAGCCTTTTTACAATAGGCAAGTTGTGTGAATAAAATATACATGATAGTAGCAACTTATTAGTTTCTGGGAATCATGATATGTCGATTTTCTCTGATTTAATTATCTTAATGGGATTGGCAGGACAAATAGGGTATGCTCTTTTGCCCTTGATTGCAAGAGGAGCCATGTTAGATCATGATCAGCCTGTAATTATTCATTTGCTTGATGTTGAAGCAGCTGCTAAGGACTTGGAGGGTGTAAAAATGGAACTTGTTGATGGAGCATTCCCACTTGTTAAAGGTAATAGTTGGCTGAATCTTCCTGAAGCTTTTGTTAACCTTCGTTGCTTATGGGAGTATTATTCAACAGATATTGTGGCAACAACAGATGTCGTTGAAGCTTTCCAGGGTGTCAACATTGCTGTTATGCTTGGTGGATTCCCAATGAAGGAGGGTATGGAACGAAAAGATGTTATGCCCAAGAATGTGTCCATGTATAAAGCTCAAGCCTTAGCCTTGGAGCAGCATGCAGCATCCGATTGCAAGGTAATTTTTTTCACTAATTGAGAACTAATATTGGATGATTGAATCAGTCTTTGAGAGGTCAAATGCTAAACAGTAGAAAATATGAACCTGCATTTAGGCTGAAAGGTATACCACATATATGAAATTCTCTCCTTTTAGAAGGGCTAGCAAAAATGCCTGATCACATAATGTTATCGCCATAGCAAACTTCTCTATGTTGACATATATGGTATTTCAACCCAAAAGCCAATTCTATTGACGAAATTGTATACATCTTTATCGGCGTTGTTTTCCTCATTACCATTTTAACTGAATGTCTGAATCCTTAATAAATAAATAGCTCCACCTCCTCTTATCGATCTTTTAAGTACTACTTCAGTAAAGCTTTCATTCTACCACATCATGAACAGCTATGATTTTTCAGTAAATGAATAGCTGGACCACCGACCACCTCATAGTTATGTGAGTATTTCATGTTGACAAAATGATTCATATTTTAACTTGGTTCTGCATAATGCTAGAGAAAAAGTAGAAAACTAGGCGAATGAACAAGCAAACATGTTGAAGGGTATAAAATAATTAGTCAAACACACACTTATGCCTTGGAATGATTGCTAGCCTTTTAGAATGGCCTGCAACTCTTATTTATTGTGATCCTATTAGTTACTGCATAACTCCACATCATTGTCATTCAAGCTACTTTATGTTTTTAATCTCATGTGTTATTTATTTGTAAATAATAGGATCAATGATTAATGGAGTTTATAATAGTATGCCTCTCATATATATGTGTGAGATGAGGGTGAGTTAACTCCATCTTCGACCTAGCCTTTGCAGCTTATATATCATTGGCTGCTGATTCTGCATAACTATGCATCATTTTCCTTCAAGTTATTTTTATTAATCTCTTTTTTTTTTATTGCAAATAATTTGATCAATGATTAATGCAGTTTATGATAGTATGTGATGGAGTAATATGTGGACCAGACTCGTGGGCTTAACCCCACTCGTACATTACTCTATCAGTATGCTTCTCATATACCTGTGTGAGATGATATGTCGTTTGTGTGTATATCTTGACAGGTACTCGTGGTGGCTAATCCAGCTAACACCAATGCACTCATCCTGAAAGAATTTGCCCCGTCAATACCAGCAAAGAATATTACCTGCCTCACCAGACTCGATCACAATAGAGCTTTAGCGCTGATTTCAGAGAGGCTAAATGTTTATGTTAGTGATGTGAAGAATGTGATAATATGGGGAAATCATTCTTCAACTCAATATCCAGATGCAAATCATGCTACTGTGTCTAGCATCAGTGGCCACAAGCCAATTAAAAAACTTGTTGCTGATGATGATTGGTAAGATCAATTGCTGATTCATTTCACACTTCTTTAGCACCTCTATATCAATTCTGATTCTGTTAATTCGTTACTCGCACTGTTTACTTCTTTGCTTGTATGATCTATTTTTCATTAACACTCGTCGATATTTCTTCCCCGGCCTGCTAGAATGTAACTTTACTTTAGCTTCACAACCGTGTTCAGCATTCTAAGTTGTTCATGCTCATTGAACAAGCAATTTTCTTTCTTTTTTCTCCATACACTGAGACTTATATCTCTTATCATAGGCTAAACACAGAGTTCACCACAAACGTACAACAACGTGATGCAGCCATCGTTGAAGCTCGAAAGATGTCAAGTGCATTGTCTGCAGCAAATGCAGCCTGTGATCATATCCGAGATTGGGTTCTTGGGACCCCAAAGGTTGACATTCAAAGTCGAGAAAGCAAAACAATTTTTAGTTTTTCATGATTAGTATTACTCTGATAGTCTGGTTCTCTTTTTCATGTAGGGAACTTGGGTGTCCATGGGAGTCTGTTCTGATGGGTCTTATGGTGTGCCAGAGGGCTTAATCTACTCTTTTCCTGTAATATGTGAGAAAGGAGAATGGTCCATCGTGCAAGGTTGGCATACCACTTTTCTCACTATAATATTATACGGAGTATGTTGTAAACTTAGGCGTTATTAAGAAAACTAGTTCCATCTTAATAGATTAAGATATGTCATGTGTATTAATAGACTCCTGAGATTTATCCATCTTTAGAAATTGATTTTATTGGAAGACTACGGATTCATAACATAGTATTAAAGTGACCCACTTGACATAAATGAAAAATAAAAAGTAAATAAAAAATTGACATGTACAAATTGAGTCCGAAAAAGGAACGAGTTTGCACTTGGAGAGAGTGTGTAGGAAAACTCCACATTGAAATATTATGAAAGTTCAGGTGGGTTTATAAGGTTATAGGTCACTCCTCAAATAACCAAATTGTTTTAGTACGTAACCTCATGAATTCTTAACATGGTATCATGATCACAGCGCGGTTGAGTCCACATGTAAGTCCATTGGTGGACCGCGTTACATGTACTCAGAAACCTAGTCCCACCTTGGTAGATTAGTGTATTAATAAGTTCCTCAACTCTATCCATCTATAGTTAATTATTTTTAGTATAAACCCACCACAATGCTTAATATGTGTGAGTGTTCATGAGGACAATAGTACAACTCATGCCCAAATACTAGTTGTGAATTTGAGATGAGGTGTTGCAGAAAGGTCATGCCAATTCTGGGTGTCTTGAGTTCCATCTTATCTCCCAAAAGAGCCTATGACCATGGCTTTGACCTCCAACGTCGAGTCGATAACTATTTCACTGATTTTCCAGAACTTCCCTTTTGGAAATGTACACCTGTAGTATAGTTCTTATGAATATGCAAATTTAATACTTTCAGGTTTGAAGATTGATGGATTTTCCAGAGAAAAACTAGACGAAACTGCTCTGGAATTGATTGAGGAAAAAATACTAGCCCTTTCCTGCCTTAAAAGCTGATTTGTGTTTTCTGTCTTAATTCATTTGATATGGAAAACCATAACTGGGATGCCATTGAATGTTTAAGTTTGATGATGCCATTATGATTGTCATTAGTCACGTGACTCATGTCCTTGTATTGGAAAATTTATGTACAGTAGTTTCCATGGTGAGTGTAACTACTAAGTAGTACTCTTTAAGTTGAACTCTAATAGCTAATTGTCTTTAAATCAAGCATAGCTTATATGTTAAACTCATCCATTTCTTTATCTTTCTTTCACTTGATGTTACTTGTCCACAATAAGCTATGAAAGCAGTTTACCGATAAAAGCTATTATGTATATCAAGATAAGATAATATAATGGAGCTGGTAATGACCTATCTGCGTACAACCACATGAATATTACTCCCTCCATTCCTAATTACTTGATCATATAGCTCAAATGTATTTTATTAAGTAACTAATTTATTTTACTATTTTCAATTAGAGATAAAACTATCAACCAATGAAAAGAAGAATATTGGGAGACAAAGAACACGCCAATGTTTTTAAAAGTTCATAGCAAAATTTGCATTGAAACGTAAACGATCAAGAAAATAATAAAGCATTTTTTGTTATACGATCAACTAAATAAAGGACGAAAGATAAGCAATAAAAGATAACTTTAGACCGAGGATTTCTTCCTAAACTATCACCACCTCTTTATTCTAGTGTTCCTTAGAACGAGACTTGTCACCTCTTTATTCTAGTGTTCCTGAGAACGAGACTTGTGTGTTGTTGAATGGTTGATAGTTAGAAAAAATTATCGCCCTGGGACATAGCCTACCTATAAGTAGAAAGCTGACGTGATTTTGCATACACCTCATTATCGCGCTGCTTGAACCTGCAGCAATACCGAAATAATGCAAGGGTCGTTTCAACCATGAAGCCATTTTCTGCTTCTTTTAGAAGATCGATATCGAGCGCATCGAGATCCCAGCGTCTCGATGACACTGATGGATTGTTCTCTATAAGTAGCCGCCCGGCATCTAGGGGTCTCAAATGACTGCAAGCATTGGCGCAATTTGGGCGTGGTTTTTGTGCTCTTCGCAGTTTTCGAATATTCCAGCTAGGTTATCTCTTTGCCTATAAATACTAGGTTGTTTTATAAGTTTTAATCATCACACAAATACATAGAATAGAGAATATTCATCATAGAATAATATTAGGTCTTTAATATTATTGAAGAACATAGTTTTTATTTCTCGCAGCTTTGTATTCGGTGATTTTATGCTAAAATATTCAACCGATGTATCACCAAGGTAGCTTGTAACGAATCTTCTCGTTTATTAGCCGATTCGCAGCAGCCAGTCGTGATTAGCTCCTCGTGATAAATTCAGGTTCTTTATTTCCGCACTTTAAATTCCAATCGTTTTATTGATCATTAAACCCTAGATTTAGGTCTTAAATCCTAACACCGATATCGAGCCATGTTCTAGCTTGGTTGTGAGTTTAAGAATCAATGGTCGAGGCGAAGGAGTCAAGGACACGCCGTAGAGATTCAATGGAATTGATTTTTCATCGAAGATATGTATGAGATTATCTGTACGCAGTTAAGCTAAACAAAACCACGCGGAAAGAGAAGCCGAGAAGATGGATGCGATGAACGAAAGAGTTAGACAGTAAAAGTTCGTGCGATCCGACCATGCTTGTCCAAAACGTTGTTGCTAACGTGCTGTCAATGATCACAATAAAGGGGCCGAATACGGTTGCTTTATGTGAATTTGTATGGCAAACCTTCCTCAGAAACAATAAGGTACTTTCATGAAAAAGCTTTTTTACCTTAAGATGTCGAAAGCACACCTTACAATGGTATCAATCTAATGATTTCAATAGCATTATCAATCAATTGTCAACGGCAAGCCCAATGCTGAATATGAGATGCAAGACCCGATTTTGTTGACTTCGCTACCCGAAAGTCAAGCCAATGCAGTGAGGCTGTTTAGTACTATGTAGGTACTAACAAGGTTGAACCTGGCCAGAACATATCTTGTCCGAGAAGGTACGTAGTTTACGAGCGGCAAAAGTTAAGGGTTCGACATTAAGTGTGTGAAGATAAGAACGGCATGCAGTGCTTGGGGAACAAATAAAGATCACGTAGTGTAGGAAGAGGTAATTCTCGGATTCAAGGCTGTCATGTGTAAGTACGGGTCATGAAATACATTGCAAAACTAACGGTGATGCTCATGTTGCGCCGATGCATTATTCGATGCTTTTGGTTTTATCTCGTGAATGCTTTCATTGATTCCTCGGATAATAGATTCTAGAGCATCTTTTCATACAACGCATGACAGGGATGTAATGGTGAATTTTGTTTCGAATTCACATGGACTGCTTATCTGCTTACGGTGAACAAGATGCGGTAGTACAAGAGATGTAAATCTGAGGTTGTCGAATGGTTATTTCTAAAAATTAACAAAGGTGAGGTGTGTTCAAATTAGGGAAAAGTTTATTTCGGTGAGTCACTGACGGGTGATGGTTATCGAACTACTTTCGAAGAGTGGAACCGGAAGGTGGTTCTGTGAGCAACGGTTATAAGAAAAGTATTGTAAGCTGCACTCTATACTTGACCGACGGTTCTTAGAAGAGGTTGAATAGAGGATCTCGTGGGGTACGAGGAAAGCATACGAGATTCGGCTACGGGAGTTTCTATGAAAATGTGATAGGATTGTTGTTGGGTGAAATTCATGTTCTGGATTTGCCGAGAGGTTCTCGGAGGTTCCACGAGTCAGCAAGTAAACGAAGCCTACATCACGCCGTAGTACGCATCTCAACTAACATAATGTAATACTTTATTCGGGGCGACGAGTTCTGCCTGGAAGGAACTGAAGGATGCAACCGGTTTTGTGGTTGCATGAATCATCTGTTAGCAAACGGGTTCAAAGTCGCATGGCAGTGTTCCCAACCTTCTCATTATTTGCTAATCGTTGAAGCGGTATTCTGATCAAACATCGAAAGTAATGAATTAGATCAAAATAAGTCGCCGACGTGGAAACGGGAAGCGTAATATAGTAAATTCATCATTTATCAATCAAGCTCGAGTTTTTCCTTGGCTGTTCGGGTTGGCGATCATGAAGACAAGAAGACAAATGTGTAGCATGCAGAATTGCCCGAATGAGATAAAACGAACGCAGAAAGGTAATGATTATTCTCGAATCTCTTCGATACAAGCCGGCTAGCTATTCTGTAATGTTATGGGATTGGAAAGGAAGGTACTCGAAATTGATCACTTCAAATGGGAGTTCGTGGATGATGAACTCAAGATTTGTTTAGATGCAGATCCGAAAAATATCTTCAAGAGAGATTATGGAACTACGAAGCCAATTTCTATTTTGAAGACCGGAGAGCCGAGAGTGCATCGAGACCTCATGATCTCGGGATGGGGTCTCGGCGATACCGACATGGATCGCTTCTCTCTGTAGGCTGCTCGAGACCTAGGGGGTCTCGATGACCTGTGCGGCTAAGACGATTTTAAGGCGGTTTTTGGGCTCTTTTCAGGGTCCGGAATATTTTAGCTAGGTTATCTCTTTGCCTATAAATACTAGGTTGTTTTATAAGTTTTAATCATCACACAAATAGTTGTTGTGAATGTAGAATATTCATCCTAATAATATTAGGTCTTTAATATTAGTTGAAGAACATAGTTTTTGCTCTTATAGTTATTGCCGGTGATTTTCTGCTTTATAAAGAAAATACTAACCGATGACTACTAGCCAGAAAAGCCAGAATCTAATCTTCCTGGCTTATTAATGATTCATGTTAAAGAACAAAGACAATTTTCTCACATCGAGGAGTGAACGTATAAATCATGTGTTTGTTTATTTCCGCACTTTAAATTCATGCCGTTTTATTGACATCATTAAACCGAGGATTTTAGGGGTCTTAAATCCGACAAGATGTTAACTTCTGTCTGTGATTCGTTATTCGATTCATTTTGTAGTTTTCGGTTCAGATTCTATATTCGAATCTGCTTTTGTAATTTTCGGTTGGTATTCTATATTCGATTCATTTTGTAATATCTTGCTCAGACTACTATTGGGATTGCTTTTATAATATTTGGTCTATATTCTATCTCGGTCCGTATTCCATATTTGAAGGGTATTCGATATTCGTATTCGGTTCTTATTCGGTCCGAATTTTAGTTTAGGCAAATAAAACCAAAAATCTGAAAAATCAACTAGAAATTGGAATATATCAATACACTGAAAAGTACAAAAAACTGAAAAATCAATTACAAATAATTTGAAAAATCAATTACAAATAATACAGTGAAAATTACAAAAAGAAGAATAATCAAGAACAAAACAAAACATTTAAGGAAAATCAAAGTGCAGGAACTTGTAAATGTGATGTTTCCCCCACAGAGTGAACAATCACCAGTTATGTGAGAACAATAACAATAATGGTGCAAACTAACAGGGCCGCCATGGTTAGATCAAAATATTTTATTATTCTAAACTCCAAAACAATTTCAGTCACTTGTTTCCTTAATTTCACAGGAAAGAACTTGGAAAAGAAAACAATTATATCATTCTTTCACACACACCAAATGTTAATCAACTAGACAACTACAGAAGCTCCATCAATCACATTTTGAAATGAAATCTGGTCAACCAATTGAACTAATTCATTTCCACACCATAACATACTTATTGATGGGGAAGGGTTGTGGGATTTGATCCACAGGGGCGTGAATCTGGTATGGAGTGGAGATGTGGAGGGTTGACTGCGCAATCACATGAAGGGAAATGGGGGATAGGGTTTGACAATTTAACTTATATACTACTTACCGAGTTGCTATTTTCACACTCCAATTAATGTTAATTTCATTTGAATTACTATTTTCCATTCATCCTTCATTTTAAATTGTAAAAGTTTCGAGGGAGCTTTAACTAAGGGCAAACTTAGTCATTTTAAATTATTTTTACACCTAATTAGTGCTATTCTCGCATTAGATTATAATAAATATTACAATAATCATATACTATTATTGAAAAATTACAATACTAATTTTATAGTACTACATTACTCGTATAGTAGATTATTCATATTATAGATTGTACATTATTTTAATTTATATTCATAATCCCATTTCTAATTTTTCGAATGTAGCCGAACCCTTAATATTTGTGACAATCATTGAGTCGAGTCGAATCTTAATGTTCATATAATGTAGTCTTTGCAATTACTACTACTACTACTACTACTACTACTACTAATAATGCTACTCCATAGAATGTATTAATCAATATCATAATATCCATAGAATCGATTAATCGAATATCATAATATCATCCTATAAATATAAAGTAACATTGAATATCATTAACGATAATCATAACGACATCAAATTGAATTCTTAGGATATTTTATGGGGCTATATCAGTATATAACCACATTACTCGTATAGTAGAATATTATACTACTACATTAGATTAATCGAATTCCATAAGATCGAGATACTATAATTATAAAGTATAATTGAATATAATTAATGATAATCATAAATACATCATATTGAATTGTTAGGATATTTTATATAGTTATATCAATATATAACTATATTACTCGTGTAGTAAAATATTGTACTACTACATTACTTGTATAGTAGATTAACCGAATTCCATAAGATAGTGATACTATAATTATAAAGTATAATTGAATATAATTATTGATGATTATAAATAAATCAAATTGAATATTTATAAAATTTATATAGTTTTACGAGTGTATAACTACATTGCTCGTACAATAGAGTATTGTACTACTACTACATTACCCCTACATTAGATTAATCGAATTTCATAATATCATCCAATAAGTATAAAATAACATTGAATATAATTAATGATAATCATAAATACATCAAATTAAATTGTTATGATATTTTATATAGTTATATCAATATATAACTACATTACTCTCAGATAAGAGAATATCAGACTACTACATTACTGTGATAAGAGATTAATCGAATCTCATAACATTGTGATACTATAATCATAAAGTATGATTGAATATAATTATCGATAATTATCAATACTGTTGGGTTTTACTGATTAAAATAACAATCACAATAAACCGAAACCAGGATACTACGAATAATATAAAAATAATAATATACAAGTTGCATATTTTTCGTGTGATTTGCATGAATAAATCCGAGGGAGCATCTCGAACAATCAACGAGATTGTCTCTAAGCAATAGTCCACACCAACGAGCAAACGAACTCCCCTTCCGTGAGCCTTTTACTGTAGCTCTTTTAAAATATTAAATCAGATCTAGGAAGGCGCAGTAAAAATCCATAGAGATTTTAACCACCTACTAGTCGATTCCATGAGGGGGGGGAGGGAGGAGAGAGAATTCTTAATTTCAAAAGCGAAGAATACAGCTTTTTCATCTCCCAAAGTTGCCCTCTTTTATAGGGCTCAAAATTCCTACTTCGAAGCCTTTCAAAAAATGTGGTGAAACTATTCCACCTCCTTAAGAATAACATTCTAGAATATTAGAGTTTTAAGGCAACAAACTTCTCCCCTATTTTCTCATCATAGTCGACTATAGTGGGGTTTCTAGAATCTTCCACTTCTTATCCCTAAAATCGAGGCATCTTATATGGAGAACAGAATATTCCGTAACCTCTCCACTTGATCCTATTTTAGTCGAACATAATGATTTCCAACAATTTGAAATTTTGCCCTAATATTTTCATGTTTTATATTTTAAACCCCAAATTTATAATTAGATTATAGTTCATGTCATGTAAGTACATCTAGGCTCGACGAATTAGCAATATATTAATTTATGTTAACCGAACATCATATTAATATATAGATTATGAGCGGACTCTAGTAAGCCATCATAACCCCTAATGTCAATCGAGTTACCTAATATATTAATTGTCCAACAATTAACATATATCTAAACTTATTATTATTTAAATGTAATAATCGGTTGTACAATCTAATTGTTCAACAGACATATATTTATGTGATCTAACATCTCATGTTTCCAATATCAAATTGAATAGTTAGGATAATATGTATAGTTATATAAGTATTTAACTACATTACTCATATAGTATAATATTGTACTACTCTCTCCGGAATTTTTACTTATCATTCTAGAATTATATATAAATTAAATAAATTAGAATCTATCATATATAAGGTCTAAGAGTCATAATTTTTTGGTAATGTTAAACGCATTACCCAAGACGCTTACGAAATACTCTCAATTAAATTCATACGACGTGTTTTCGATTATATATATGAACTTTACTATATACTTATTAATTGTTACAATATATATATGTATATATATATAAATTAGATTAAATTTTCAATTAAATTAGTTACTATTTTTTAAAATATTAATTAAAGATTTTTTATTTAATAATTATTAAGATGCACAAACATTTTTTATTTGCAAACTATAAGCCCAATACTTAGACGCGGGTAAATCCAATCGGGCCCTATGGGCTATTCGAGGGCTTGGCCCGGTAGCCCTGCTCAGTACGATCTGCTTCAGAAATTAATAATAAAGGCCCACCAAACCGCTTATATAAACGAACCTGACAGACAAGGAGCTTTTAGCCCCAGCTCGGGCCCGGTTCGAGCCTACTTAGCCTTCTGCCCGTGATTCGCCCGAGGCCCCTTTGAAGCTCGTAGAATAAACGCCACACGCTTTATATTAGACGCGGTGAACGCTTAATCCAATTAACACTGGCCCAAATATATTTAAATTAACGCTGCAGAACGCTTAATCTAAAGCAGAACGCGAAAGTCTACGGTAGATAAATCTATGAATTAACATGGTAACGTTAATATAAGCTGCTACTAATGCTTAACGCTAATACAAGCTGCACGCGTATTTTAGCAACAATACAAACCGAAGTCGAAGATAGAAACAACATGACATAAAATTGCAAACCATAAATACTAAATCGCTCGAACACCGTATTACGATATAAAATAAAAATAAACCATAATTGTTTCCAAAGTACATAATAACATAAAAACTAAAAACACATTCACTCTATGTGTTTCTTCGGAGTCACAACCTGGTGGCGGCGGTAGCGCGGTCGCTGATACCCCCCGCATCATCAACCTCATATCCTCTACGGCGCCGGTAAGACGATCAACCAAGACTCCCCGCCCTATTGATATCCGCCTCATACCCGCAATCTCGTAAATGGACGACATTCTGCTTCTCATACCCGCAATCAGAAATCGGTGGTTATCAATTCGCTTGGGAACCCTATTAAACCGTATACGCCATTTCAAACGTGTACACGCTTATTTAAACGTGTACACGCTATAGCGTAATCCTATTTGGTTTTAAACGCTACCACGCTTAAATGCACAGAACGCTTAGGGGAAAAAAATGACCGTAATGCAACCTGCTTTTGAGTGTTCTTAAACGTGTACACGCTATATAAACGCATGTTTATTGCAAAATTATTTTTTGTGTTTTAAACATCCCAACGCTTCAATTCAGGCTGCAATGCTTAGGGGAAAAATGATCAATGCTACTGCTTTCAGTGGCTCTAAACGCACACGCCACTAAACGTGTATACGCTATTACAAACCTTAATTTTTTTGATTTTAACGTCCCAACGCTCCAAATAAGCTGTACACGCTTGTTACAAAATATTAATAATAAACAACTTTAACTTGATAGAATAAACGTATAATTTTATTATTACAACATGACACGTTGTTACATAAACATTAAAGATAAACAACTTAACTCTCACAATTACAACTCATCGGGTCTAATCTATCACCCGAAGAAACATATTGATCATTTGATCGGCATCCCGCATCAAGCCTCTTCCTGATAGGATATCTTCTTCAACATCACTAAGACACCGAACATGTCTTCCTTTATCATTTTTCTCATCATATGGATCAACATCTGCTTCCGTGGTCGCATGTCCAATCCTTGATTGTTACACAAACTTCAATTGCCGAGCTTGTTAGCCTCAACGCCTTGAGTATATCAAGCTTCATGCTAAATGCCTATTCACTCTCAAGTATTGCATATCGCAGAGTGTTTCCAATACCTCCCTCGCCATTCGATAAAATTGGAAATGTACTTGCCTTCATAAATCACCACATTTTAAAAGATCTAAAGGGTTGTCTTTATTGTATTTATCTGTGTCAAAAACCGCTTTCAAATATCAGTTAATTCATTAACCGATTCGATGATGCAGGACGTAGTAGAAACCATGTCGGGTCTCCAACGCATTCTTAAGGTGATTGTGCTGGAATTTCAATTTTACTCCTCGCTAAGGAATCACTGTGACGCACTGTGTCGACGTGTGTAGTCGACTAGGAGACTAAGTTGATAAGTTTAACCTTAAACTTATTATACATCGATATAAATAAGTTTCAATTTCATCACAATATTTGTTGGGCATCATAATTTTCTTTAAGTACTTCATTATGTGCTAAAGCTTTATAAACTCCCCAACAATGATCTTAAACTTCAAGCTAAGTCAATATGAGATCCAAATGGCACTTACACCGCATATATGCACGAGGTAAAGGATGAAAATACTTTAAAAACTTGTCTTCCATATTCGAAACCATATCCTTAACAACATATTCATTTCTATGAGTATCCATATGCATTGCAAGATTAACTACACATTCGAGGAGCTAAATGAACGTTAGGACTATTATATTGACTAGAAAAACTTTTGTATAATCTTTAAACGGGGCTAAAAATCTAAGCAATTCATAGCAATATTTCCAATTTTCATATTTCAACGGAGTATAATATGGATCGTTAGGAGCATACATGGAATAAAATTTAGAAACTTCTTCTTTATAAACATATGCACGTACTAGGAGATCATAAGTAGAATTCCATCTAGTATCAACATCCATGATTAATTTTTTAAACTTTTTCGATCCATCTTCAACTATTTTTTTATATGCATGTTTTCTTACCGCTCCTCCCGTGATAATCAAATGAACAACCTTTCTAATAGGTTGAATAAATTCATCATAAACAACCTTAATTCCATCACATTAAAGAATTCAATCAAGTATACGACATAAACATCTAACATGAAAGAGTTCATCATAATCCGCGTTTATATTCCATTTAAGTGTGTCAATAGCTACATTGTTTGCCGATGCAATGATCCAAAGGAAATGTAGGCTAAATTTTATTCAAACAATTATATTCTTGAGCACATTTAACAATGTCGAAAAGTTAATGCTATTACAAGTGAAAGTAAATCGAGCGAAAAATATATAATTCTTTCTTTGTAAAATCCAATCTATGGTCAATCAACGTAATAATATTATATCAAAATCATCGAACACAATCGATATCACTGCCAAAACAAACTTTCCAAGGAAAAGTATTCATCATCTTACCTATGTCTCTTTTTGATCTTTAAAATATTTGAAGGCTATACTACGCATACAGAACGTGGGGATAATGATTTAGCTCGGGGTTAATAGCCTTTTGAATCCACGAATAAAACGGCCATCCATCACAAAATTAAAAGGCAAATTATTACCAATTACAAATTTCATTTGACTCCAATTTTATAAAAAAACTCATTAAAACTAAAATTTCCAAAGGTTTGAGTATTAATTGTTGCTTTGCACACCCCGTCCCACCCAGAAATCACTATCCTTAGTTATTTGATGTTTGTTATTTATGTCTACCTTAAATGACCGGTGTACCACCTTGCCCCCTCCCGCTTTCCATACTAATTCCATCTTACAATATGCAATAAATTGCCTTTTGTTTCACTCCGACGCCATCAAAGTGGTTCCAAACCCATGAACTTTTTTTCTCTCATTATTACTCGTGATCACCATCAGGGTGTGTGGACTCAATAAGTACATCATCTTCTAAATTAACAAGATTATTTTAACCGTAAAGACTAATTGGTCATAGGCCATTATAAAATGTAAAAACAACAAAATAATATAGCAAATAACAACTTAAAGATAGAGAATACCGAACTGAGCAAAGGCAAAGCTTTCGAGATCTATGAGATTGGGTTTTAATTTAATCAAATATCATTTTGACTACGATCAAGAATACTTATGATTATAAAAAGAAATTATTTAATTTCTATCACACGCCATGAATATACAAGAATCGCTTTGATTGTGTTTAGATTGCTTAGGATTGTGAGAAAATAAGCTCGCGGTCCTCCCTATTTACAGAGGCCAATAATGGTGGGAATGTCAAGAATCCGCAGAATAAACATTACCACGTTAGTATAAACGGTAACGCTAGCCGCTAACGGATATAAAACTAACCGTTTAAGAATAAACGTTACCACGTTTTATCAAACGTGGTAACGTTTATTCATAATACAGCCACCAACGCTCGGTAAAATATAAATAAGCCAGGATCGTCATACCACGCTGATCACGGCTTTAACGTTTTATTCTTATTTCTCAGAATTGCTCAACGCCAGACTTAAATTGACGTTACTCACACTAGCAAGTGCCCCTCTAGACACCTGACTTCAATGACACCTGTCCCAAAGATTAGTTTATGCCCGGCCCTAGTAATCCGGCCTTCGAACCCCGATCGGCTCTGGCTCGATCTCAGGCCAATTTGCCCGGCCCGGCCCCTTGACACGTCTAACATCACCAAAACACATCATTACCAAGTCCCAACCCAACCCGACCCAATCAGACTACAATCCAACTATTTGCTTCCCCACCTCTATTCAGTCTTCTCTCTGCCATATCATCTACGATGAATGACAAACTGCAAAATCATGTCAATCTTTAGGTTATTTGTATGTGAATGGTTAACATTCAATTGGTCAAATAGATTTTTGCTATTGTGAACAAAGTCTCAGATCTCATCTTTGATATTTGACTTTACTTCTTTTTCTTGCCTTTGTCATATTCTGTGTTTTTGGCCTTCGTTATGCTCTTTGTGGTTTTAATATACGAATTAATGTTATTTTTTGGAATTATTGCTATAAATTTTCAATAATTGTTATTAATTGAGAATTGTTTTAAATTAAGAATTCTATTTTACAATCTTTGGGTTATTTATATGTGTTAATTTTGTTAATTTGAAATTTCATTTATCAAATGATTGTTAAGTTTGTTAATTTGAAGTTATATTCTTGTTACTGAGTTCAAGAATGCTCAAATCCAAAGTAATAACTTGACAACTTCGAATTCGAAACCGAATTCAAATAACGAAATATAATAACGAATCGAATACGAGTATTGAATCCGAATCGAATACGAGTATTCGAAAAATTGAAACGAATATCGAATAATTTATATAAGGGATCGAATCGAATACGGATAGATTTTTTATATTTGTACTGAATACGAATCCGAATAATATTAAAAAAAGCATATTCAGTTCTATTCGATCCGGATTCGATTGGGACCGATTCATATCCATCCCTAGTTAATAGTGATATCGTTTTTTTGTACATAAGACAAACACATGGACCTAATAAGTGACAGATTGCTTAGAGCCACAAGATAAGATAATTGTGGCAGGTATATAATTTGGATGACAAAAGTGAAATCTTTGAATATGCTATCATAATGGTATCTGATATACTGATACATCAAGCATTTATTGAAACTGTGTGTCAGCAATGACGAATTACGAATATGACTTTGTACAGCTTAAAACACTCGAAACTCAATTCAATATAACATCGAATGTTAAATTTTTTAATTTCAACTAATTGATTAATTATAATGAAATAATTTCTTTTAATACATAATTAATTAAATCGAAATGAAGGAAGTATTATTTTTCAAACCATGCTAAGAATGAAGTATACGAGTCAATCAAGTCGAACTCCATTTTCACGATTCAAACGTGAAATCGAGTCGAATCGAACATACCAAAGTTCAATCAGGCTTGGCTAACCGACCTAGAAGCAAACCATAAATAATGGAGCTGGAAACAAAGTAGTACAATCCTCCAAGAAAATGGAAAAGTTAGTAGAGCTTATCTTCATCCCTTCACCAGGAGCAGGCCACCTATTCTCAGCCATAGAAATGGCAAAAATACTTCTAGATAGAGATGAAAGATTATCTGTTACAATTCTCTTAATGAAGCTACCCATACTAGAAACCAAAACAGATGTAAACTCTATAAATATTCCACGTTTGCAACTTCTAGACCTCCCTCAAGATGATGCTGTGAAAGAACTCATGCAAAACAAACCTCAAGGTGGCTTGTTCTTGATCAAGCTTATCGAAATCCATAAAACTCATGTTAGAAACATTGTTTCAGAACGTTTGTCCACTTGCCAACATCATAAGATTGGTGGCTTTGTGATTGATATGTTTTGCACCCCAATGATTGAAGTTGCTAATGAATTTGGACTACCAACATATGCTTTTTTCACATCTGGTGCATCGACGCTTAATTTGACATTTTATATTCAAGAACAAGTGGATGAGCATGATCAGGACTCGACTTCTTTGTACAAGGACTCGAATGCTGTGTTTTCGATTCCAGGGTTTGAGAATCCGGTGCCCATTGGCGCCTTTCCTTCGGTAATGAGGGAGGGAGGAGTTGGACATGACATGATAGTGCACATTGGAAGAAATCTTAGAAGAGATGTGAAGGGAATCATCATCAATACTTTGACAGAGCTTGAACCTTTCGCGGTTCAAGCTCTGTTTCGGGGGAAGAATCCCCCTGTTTATCCAGTAGGGCCTGTTTTGAACTTACAAAACAGCAACAGCTTAAAGAATGAGGAAGACAAATATGAGAAAATAATTAGTTGGCTTGATTTGCAGCCTCCATGTTCAGTTGTGTTCTTGTGCTTTGGGAGTATGGGGTCCTTTGATGAGAAGCAAGTTAAGGAAATAGCTATTGCTTTGGAGAGAAGTGAGCAGAGGTTTTTATGGGCGTTAAGGATGCGCCCGAAAACCGGGGAATTGAAGATTCCAGCAGACCTGGCAAATCCTGAGGAGGTGTTACCTGAAGGGTTCTTGGAAAGGACTAAAGACATCGGGAGAGTTATCGGGTGGGCACCCCAGATGACGGTCTTGTCCCACCCGGCAGTGGGCGGGTTCGTTTCCCATTGCGGGTGGAATTCGACATTGGAGAGTGTATGGTCTGGAGTGCTAATGGGGACATGGCCATTGTATGCAGAGCAACAACTGAATGCTTTTCAGTTGGTGAAAGAGTTGGGAATTGCTATGGATATTAAAATCGACTTCAGGACTGATTTTCATGGAAATAGTTTGAGTTTTGTTAGTGCAGATGAGATTGAAATTGGGATAAGGAAGATGATGGAAATGGAAGGTCAGGAGATTGAAGTCATGAGGAATAAAGTGAAGGATATGAAAGTAAAGAGTAGACAAGCAGTTATGGAGGGTGGATCCTCTTACAATACAATTGGGTTATTGATTAATGATATCATAGATAATATTGCCTGAAGATCAAAGAATCCATGGGATTGAATATTATTTCGGTTTCTTTAAATTTCTATGCATATGAAATTCATCCCTAATCGTAAATTTTGATTTTGCAAAATATAATAAAAAAGTACATTAAAAATGTAAAAATACAATTTATTATACTAGAATGATAACTATTTTAAAACAAAAAAATTATGCTAAAATGACAACTAAAAAAATCCGGAGGAAATAGTACTTATATCATGTAATTTGTTTGTATAACACTAATATTGTTAAGGATGGTACTTATAGCATGTAATTTGGTTTTATTACATCACAATTAGGTTACTGGTAATGATATCATACATAATATTGGCCAAGTTTTTGTTCTCTTTAAATTTTTATGCATATATGTACTTCTTTCCTAATAAAAAATTCTGATTTTGCCACCATTGGTGAATATACATATTGCATCATTGCATGTAGTTTAATTTTTGTGCAATTACTTCGATTTTGTGACAATTTTATGCAGGATCTACCATGGTGCTACCTTTTTCATTTGCTTTCTCTTCTTCAGATGATAGAAAGGAATGTGACTGCACTTTTTATAGGGTGTTTTTTTAAAGCAATTAAGAGCAGAAACAGTCCATGAGCTATTATTGTAGATTGCTAAATCATGTCCAGCTTATCTGAGTTACCTGGAACCATTATTATGTCATAGGGTGGTTCTAAAGTACATTCTAAACTAGATTAGAATATTTCAAAGTGACCATATGGGAAGAATTAAGTGTGCATGACTTTGAGTTGAGATTGACTTTGGAGATATTTTAGTTCAACTCTTCGTTGGATTAATAATTAGAAGAGTTTACATTCAACTCAATATTATTTGTGATTACTTCTTCCGTACCAATAGAAGAGCAATTCTCTTATTTGCCTACACACATTTCAAAATTCAACTAACGAACTGTCAATTCTTTCTACAAACAAAAATGATTGTCAAAGCCCATTGATAACCGCTCAAGAAATGTGATAAATTATGAACAACTCTCTCCAGAACACACACTATGATACCCAATCAAAAAAAAAAGAAACACATAAATAAAACCTTCAATTAAGAATAAAGATTATAAACCCTTGATGTCGAGTTATCTAGTTGTATTTTTCATTGCATAATCTATTGTTACTCACCGCATCTCAATCAAATGTGATACATGAATGGAAGAGAACAAAATAATCTAACAGAAAGACATTTTCGTTTTCACCAACTTCAATTATCAATAACTAGCTTAATTATACGATGCTAGATAAATTTAATTTTATGAAACGTGAATGCTATATACTGTCAGAAAAATTTCTACCAGAATGATGAAATGTTTGTGACAACATTACTCTTCATACTCTTAGACTAACTTTAATTATATAATATATTCTACATTTAAAATCTTCCATATCCATTACTCAATTCTAAAAAATCCAAACCTCCACATCTCATCACAATAATTAACTTATTGCATCATCCCAATTAAAAAAAAATATATCCTTTAACCATTATTCCACTACTGAAATCGATTTACAAATAAGCCGGGGAAATCCGACGCTGGAGAACTTGGCCGGCTAGAATCGGGAAACTTCCGACTCTATATTTTCGACGCTAATTGCACTCCGATGCCAAACCCCGACACTAAGAAGCTCGATTTGAGTACGGGCTTTATCGACTCACAATCGACGCCCAACCCTAATTCCAACATTTAATTAATTTATTTTTGATTTAATTTAACCCGATGCTAACCCGACGCTAACTTTTATTTAATTTATATTTATTTAATTTTTTCCGATGGCAAACCGACTCCAAAGTTTTATTTAATTTTTGATTTAATTTGACCCGCCTCCATACCCCCGACGCTTAACCCGAGGTTAGTAAATTTTTTTATTTGTATCCCGACTCCATCCCGACGCTAGTCAAGTGACTTATTTATTTGAAAGACCGACGCTAACCCGACGCTAGTTCTCAAGTACCTGTGCTGAAAAACCCATCCAGATATCGCAAAATGTAATAAGGAAGATCCGACGCTATCTATATTCCCAATCCATACAATCTTAATATTCCCAGTTCATACAATCTCAATCACAACAAAAATATCCAAAAAAACATATTACAAATATCCAAAAAAAAATACAAAGAAACATAATAATAATAAAACTTTGTTACAAGCACAAATAACACAAAACAAAACACAATAACACAAAAACACAAATACAAACAAACAAAAATACAAATAACACAAAGAAACAATAAATAACAAAACAAAATATAAAATATTAGAATCTAATTAATTTAAAATTGTGAAGAATGCATTTAAGTCACGTATAAAATGCAAATTAAAAAGTTAGTAATAATACAAATAATTATGGAACAAATTACCTCTTTTGAAGTGACTTACAATTAAATTAAACAGTTAGAAATTATAATAAATGAATATGGTAAGTAGATGAGTAAATAATCGGAATTAATTAAAATGTAGTAGAAAAGACAGAATAATACTCTGTGAAAAAGAGAACGAAATGAATCGATATGTATGTGTGATATTTAAAGAACTGGCCTCTGCACTCAGACGGGAAGCCGACGCCAACAAGACGCTTAACCGACGCCTCAACTTTTCATATAATTTGAATTTCCCTCGTAAAACGTGAGCTGAACTGGAATTGGAAAACTCGCCATGCCCGACGCCAACTCTCGACTCTAAATCCGTAAAAATTTCTCGCAGAACACCGACGCCACCCCTCACTATCCCGACCCTAAAAGTGACCTCAGCTAAAAAAAAGATGCGCTTTTACAAAACAAACCCCCGCATTTATGTCATTACATGAGAATGTACCAAAGACATTTGGCCACATTTACGTAACTCAATATCATGCACAACAAACACAAAAATACAACACATAAATTTACATTTCAATACGTAGTTTAATATAATTAATTATTAAATAAAAATTATAAATGAAAACATTTTTACTCCTAATCTTCATTCGATGATCTTTCGTTTTTCGAAGGCTTTTCCAAATAGTTCCTCGCTCCGAGTCATCGGGCCCTCATGGGGGTAGTCCAACGCTGTGATACTGAAGCTCGAGCTATCAAGTATTCTCGCAACATACCGCCCTCTCCACACAACGAAGCCCCTTTCAATAATGTCAACATCATCGGCCTGATTCCACATAAAGTAACGGGCGGAGGTCGCCGCTTCTTCGAAGACATCTTCGCATTCAAAGCGACAAATCCAAATTCTCGCATATGAGTCCAATCAACTCGCTTCTAGCATTCATTTTCATTAAGTACATGCTACTACTTATGTCCGGGTCGAGACATAACGAAGATAGTATACTTCACAAGGCTCGCTGACGCTAGATAAACGGATCATCTTTAGAACCTCTGGAGTTGTGTTTGATTTGAACCATCCCATTCTTCGGATGCACCTGCATCCACTTGCTGGTATCAAACCAGAAACACTTGAAGAGTACAACTTTGTCGTGGGTGTAGCCGTACGTCAACTCCCAAATCTCCTCAATCACACCATAGTAGTCAATACTGTCTTCATCTCCTGAAGAGAACCTCGACACAAACTTCGCTATCAAGTGGTTCTATTATCATCGCCTGTCTCGATGTCAAAGTAGTACCCGTTGGGATGTATTAGCCTTTGTACCTTTTGATTACTGGAGCGGGCCTAATGAAATTGTATGTAGGAGAAAGATTGTCAATCGTGATCATCTCAAAGTTCACAAAACCATTCACCGAAATTGTTGGTCACGTCTCGATTTCTTTTGTTCCACCGTCGACTCAGATCCAACTCGTCAAGGTATTCATGGTAGTACCTAGGAGGAAATGTTATTTGTTTAGTTAACAACTATATCGTATCAAGTAATCAATTTAAATTTTAAATACACACTTACTGGAGATGTTCTTGTACTCTCAAAGTGCAAAGAATATGCGTACGAAGCTGCGTGTGTATTCTTCATTCTCCATCCAGTATCTATATTTCACCACAAACGCAAGCACGCCCCGATAACGAAACAACGGCAAACGTGTTGGGTCTTCCGGTTGATTTGGTACATCGTGCCTCCTAGGCCGATTTAAGTTAGTTTCTATTCCTTCCTCGAAGTACATGGAACAGAAGTTCGAAACCTCTTTGACCAAATATGCCTCACATATTGACCCTTCAACACGTGCCTTTTGTCTCACCATTTTCTTCAACCCTCCTAAAAGCTACAAACACTAGAATATATATATTAGTTAGATGATTAAACATATAACATATTATAAAATTGAAATAAAGTGAAATACTCACTCACTCAAAAAGTGGTACATCCATCTATATCGCATGGGACCTCCATGAAAAGCTTCATATGGCAAATGTATTGGTAGATGCTCCATCACATCGAAAAATGCAGGTGGAAATAACCTCTCCATCTTGCAAATTATCTCAACAATGTTACGCCCAAGCTGTTGTACATAACCCACGCAAGAGTCGGGCCGCTGAAATATCACGAAAGAAAAAGCACCACTCTGTAATGGTTTCCCATATGTCATCGCCCAGACGTGGCTAAGTCCTACGGAAGTAATTTCTCGCACAATATGCATGTCGTGATTTTCACTCGTCAAGTCTTCACATTCCCCGCACATCCGCAATGTTCAAGATATCCATCGGGTAACCTGTGAAATGGACAACCATTTCCTAAATTTTTGATCCGTGGTTTAAAGTGGTAAGTCGCTCTTGGTTCGACCCTCTCCCACCTACTATACGTACTACGCAGACAAGCTGGTCTACAACAATGAATGCCACTTCAATCTCGCTCTCTCGCCATTTTTTGTTTTCCCTACAACATCCATTACCGTATGTAATGCATTTTTCAACATTGTTTTTTCCTGTAGCTGAAGTTGGATATTGTGTCCGATTTGTTCGTCGGCCAATAACTCCAACTCCCGTAATATACTCTTCGCACTGGCCTGGTGGTTCAATGCTATACCCCTGGCCCTATGTTCTCGCTTTGTTTTTTTTTCCCAAAGACATCGATCTAACAAAGTAAATCTGGCCGATATAATCTTATTACCATCAAGTCGCTTTGTCATTGCGTGGTATGATAATGCTGATTTCTCATAAATGCATGTCTGGCCTCCTTAAACCGATGGCCAACAAGTGTAGAAAGTATGCGACAAATAAACCAACAATGCTTCCGACCTCCCTGCATTTAAACGACTCTAGTATTCTTATATACAATATGGACATGCTAACTTACTATTATGTACTCCATCCGATATATCCCATATGCAGTGAAAAAATTAAGCAATCATTCACATCAAAGCAACTCATGTCAGTTCTATCCGCTTATATTTATCAAATGTCTCAATACCAGTATTCCACAAAACCTTCAACTCATCAATCAAGGGTCTGAGGAAAACATCAATATCTCTCCCAGGATTATTTGGCCCAGGTATAATTAGGGATAAGAACAAATATGGCTCCTTCATGCACAATCCGGTGAAATTATATACAATGTATTTATCACCGTCTAAGAAGAGTATCATGTCCGAATCCTGCTAAAAGGATCTGAAACCATCGAACACAACCCAATACGAACATTTCGGCCCGATGAAAATTTCGATATGTTACATCAAAGTTGCTTCGACAAGCCAGCGCCATCCTCGGATGCGCCATCTATCCATCATCCGCTTGAGCTCACGCCATATCATGTCGCGGTACTGCCTTCCCGACATATACAACCGTTGTAAACGCGGCGCTAGAGGTAAGTATATCAAAACCTTCCGCGCTATAAGCTTGCGTTGTCCCCTCTTTCTTTCCTCGAACCTATTCTCATCACAAACCGGACACCTATCATCGCTTTCATACTCTTTGTAAAACAAGATGCAATTATTAACACATGCATCAATTTTCTGTTTTGGGAGGAACAGAGGAGTCAACAATCTTTTTGCCTCATAGAAATCATTCGGTATGTTCTCTCCGTCATTGGGATTGAGTCGCTTTTTGATTAAGGAAACTAACGTTGGAAATATTTTTATATATTTGCGACTGACTTCAAAGCAATCCAATTGAAATGTCATAACTTATCACCCACAAGAACCATCCCATAACGTGTTGGTTTGTAGCCCTAATACTCAGAGTACGCTCTCGCTCCGGGATTTGGGTCCTCTCTAATACCACTTTGTTGTTCAGTAGAGTACCCCTGAATTTCACCATCACGTAAGTTTGCACTCATCCGCAACCACGCCAAGATATACTGATTTCGATCTCCACCTACATCCTCATCATCTTCTTCATAAACATTGTTCTGAGGATCATAAGACGTCCCCACTTGTTGATCATAAAACATCATTTTGAGGATCATAAGACGTCCCCACTTGTTCATCATGAATGCCTAACAATATTCTCACCATGCATACACCTACAGTAGTAATCAGTAACAAACCCGTTAGAAAGTTCAAATGGAACTCAACATCAATCCTACAATGTATTTCGACACCTCCTACACGGACATCTTATCCCCGCAAAACCATTTTCGGAATAATAGTTTTCAGCAACATCCATAAACTTCATCAAATTTAACAAATATGAATTTTTCAATTGTCCATCGCGTCGATAACGATTTGTATACATCCAAGAACGATCCTCCGACATTTTACCTAAAATTAAAATTTATACCCACACATATACTTACTACTCATGTATTAACAACTAATTAAGCAAAGAATAACAATTAAACAACAGGATTTATCGGAAAACTAAGTCAGATAACAAAATTACCTTGGATGTCAAAATTGGTAGAAATGAGGCTTGCCCGAATAGAAAGTGGGACGGGCGGTTTTCTATTTCGATATGTTGCTTATATACGAACATGGAGTCGGGTCAAGCGTAGGTCGTTATTATTGAATTATAAATAATATATCACGTCAAGGCTGCCTGGCCCGACGCCATACCGATGCTAACATCTACATATATTTGCCAATCCATCGTATTTACATTATAATTGGGTATTGCCATTGACTACATAAAGATTATTTAAGCCCAATGATTAAATGGCTGTAATGATAATATTAGTCGCTATTTGTGTTCTATCATGTTAAATGGAAAATTAAATCAAGCATTATGATATACGCTGAACACGATAATATCTCGGAGCAAGTAATGCCGTTATACGTCCACAAACACAACCTCCTACGTAAAGATGATTTTGCTCTCCAATGATTAGATACAATACACAATGTTCAAACACAAACCATTAAGATATCTTCAACATTAAAGAATGTAATGTTCTTGATGAGTAAGACAAAGTAAATCAATACTATATCAATCGCTACATAAAATTATTCAAATATAATATATGTATTGGGATGAATAATCCAAAAAGCTTAATTTCAAGATGGATCAAATTTTTAGAAATTTCCGACGCTAACCCGACGCGCGACCGACTCCAATATGTGGAAAATATATGAACTCACGCCAACCCGACGCCATTATCGACTTTTCTATCCCGACGCTATCCCGACACTCACTGCTCCCACGCTATCCCGACACTATTGTTCTGTCAACGCAGAAGTCCGCTTTTTTCAACATCACCCAACACCACCTGCAAATGCAAAACATTTCGCCAACACAACACAACATGAACAGATACATAATCAAACACGTTACAAACACACACACAGGATTTATGTAATCAACTTAAAACATCTTCAAATAATAAACAATCTAAATATCATCAAAATTACTAAAAATATAAACTATCAATGTACCAAATAGAAACTACTAATAAAATTATCAACTATCTTAAAAACAAACACAAAACTATATCAATGCACTGGAAAGAATAATAAAAACAATATATGTATCAATGTAACAAGAGTAACAACCAGCCTAAGCTAAGAGTGCCGCCCCGGGGAGGTCCCGGGTGGCTTTGGGGGAGTGGCTCAAGGGGCCTCGGGGAGGGCCCTCAGGACCCTGACGGCTGGCAACACCGCGGGAGCCTCCTCCCTGGCAAGGCCGAGCCCGGCGCGACAACATCCGAGGTGGTGCTGGGATACCGTGCATCCTCTCCATCCGGGCCAACAACACAACAAAGCAGGCATCGCCTGCATTTATCTACTCACGGCTCCAGCCGGGGTTTCGCAACCTCAAGAACTCCAGCTGCAGAAAGCATAAATCTTTATTGTCGGGACATCTCGCACCAACGATTCAAGTAATTATGCACCCGCCCTCGATTCAAACTGCTACGTCAATGCTGCCTAATATGCGGTGTTTCCCGACCAGACGGAAAGCCGCGACAATACCGCACAGCGAGCAGCCAATGCCGCAGCCTCCAATGTAGTGCCGATCCCAAGAACTCTCCCCTTCGCCAAGCCCGCCTTCACCGAGGGGAGACTCTCCCACGCAGCCAAGTCGAACTTCGCTGGATCCCATAAATCAAAATCAGGCCCGGCCGAGCGAAAGTACAGCGGCCTTTGTACTCCTCCTGCAATATTAAGGCGATTATTGGCAATAAATAAATCCCCAAACAAATCAATTTTAAAAACGTAAAACAAACCAACTTACCAATCGCTTTGGCCCTTCGATCACTTGGGGTTTCTTTCCTCGGTCTCCTTTGTCCTTCATCAAGTTGGTTTCATAAAGAAACTCAACGGCGCAAGGATCTTTTCCTTGCCTTCTTCTTTCTCCGAAAACAAAAATAAAATAAAAAACATCATTTATAAGTTCTACAAAATTGAATTAACAACATTCACACAAAAAAATTACCTCCTTGCATCCGAGAGTGCATACCTTTACTCCCCTACGCTGACGGGAGGACATTCGACTTCTCCGTCGACTCCTCCCGAGCTCCGCGATTCTCGACTATTCTCGCTTCGCTATTCTCTTCTGCTCATGAGTCATCCAATGATCTGTGTAACTCCGCCCACTCACTGCACCATCTCGGCCTAGGACTCTCCAACAACCGAGTAGGGTCACCGTCGTACGCTTGACCGCATCCACCTTCACCTTGGTCATCAGGTTTCTCCACTTCTTCTTGTTCTCAAAGATGAATAGTCAGTCAAATTTCTCCGCCATTCCTTTCAAACTTGTACCTCCCCTGATAAAAAAATTTAGAAAAGATTAGTACAAATTTAATTAACACACTGACAAATTCATTTCAATGTAAACAAATTGAATAGGTACTTACCAAGAATGACTCTCATATTTTCGCCAATACCTTCTTGCGTGATGTGTCTTGTAGTTCAAGCGAATCGGTCAGCATAAATGTATCTCGCCGGCTCCAAAATCTAGGTACTCTTTCCACACACCGACAATAAAAAAACAAAACAAGATAAATACGAATAAACATACCCAAATTTCACAATCAACTAAAAAATATAACTCAAATTACCGCCGATTTACGGAGTTGCATAATCTTGTCCTTCTCATGACAGTTCCAACGGGCAGAAGTCCCCGTACATGAGAAATGTCGCTCCCCATCATCGCCTTTATACTACCTCGACTGCCCCATCAGCATCAGCGTCAAGGAGGTCAACATCATCCTCATCATCATCATCCTCCTCACCACGATCAGAACGAATGGGGGCTGTACGGCGGGCATGTGACCCACTAGCATACGAGGCCCGCCCCCCTGTGAGCTGCTGACATGTGACCCACTACTAACCCGCCTCATCTGCAGATCGTGGGTAGCGGGGAGTCTACTCTGTCTATATACTGTAGTGGAGTCATCAGATGCGTCGCGAATCTGTATGCCACCAGGTTTCCTCCTCTTAGGACTGGGGGGGTTCCTCCACAAATTTACCTTACCTTTATCATCCCTATCCTTCCTGGACCTACCACCACGAGTCATCTGCACGACCAAAACATGAAACTAATTAACAATTCGTACAATTAACTAACAATTCAATCTAATCCAAACTAACACTCACAACTAATCGAAACTAACAATCACAACTAATCCAAACTAACAATCACATTTCATATCAAACTAAAAATCACAACTATCAATCACATTCAAACTAATTTCCAAACTAATTAACAATCACAATAATCACAATTCAATTCAATTAACAATAACAATGACAACACAACAACTAATCCAAACTAATCACAACTAATTATAATCCAAACTAATCACATTCAATGTTATCTATGTCAATGGCCATGAGAAAACTAATCACAATTAATCACAACAATTCAATTCAACTAATCCAAACTAATTAACAACACAACAATTCAAACTAATTAACAACACAAATCGCACTTAACTAACAATTAAATTCAACTAATCTTATATCAAATAATCACAACTAATAAAAACTAACTGCCACCATTCACAAATAATTCAATTCAATTAACAATACAATCACAACTAATCCAAACTAGTTAATAAATACAACAACGACAACTAAATAAATTAAACTAACTTAACAATAATTTAAACACATTCTAATCACATATCAAACTAATTAACAATTCAACCTCAATTCAATCAATACATTCAAACAATATCACATTATAAACACTAATTTAACAATAATTATGGACACACTGTGAATTAAAAAATGAAATTAATTTACAATAATTCGAAATAACTAATTAAACAATCCATTCGAAATAAAAAAATTAAACTAACTAACAATAATTTAAACACATTCAATCACATATCAATTTAAAACCCAATTCAATATGAAAATTCAAAAAAACCAACCTTTAGTCAGCGCCGAAATTGCTGGAGAGTATATGGAGATTTGGTATGTCAAGTGAACCAATGGGTGGTGGCGCTGGGGGCGCCGGAGGCGGGTTTGGGGGCGAGTTGGCGAAAGAAAAAAATGGGGAAACTATTCGATCGTGGGGGGTTTGAATATATAGCCAGAGCAATAGCCAGTTTTAAGGCATTAAATATTATAATTAATTTTGCATTTAATTTTAAGCGTTACATAATCTAAACTCCCTAAACCATCTAACTTCTACATTTTATTTATTTTATTTTTACTTGTTAAGAGAATCAAGTAGTAAAATAAAACCCTAATTTCTAACCCGGCCTCAATTATTTTTATTTTATAAATATTCTTTCAATTAAAAGTTTAATTTACACCCGCCTCTAGGACCGACGCTATACTCGACGCTAATTTTATTGCCCACATACATATGCAGGCTTGATTACGCCCGACGCTAACCCGACACAAACTCCGGACAAGATTACGCTGGAATTTCCACCCGACGCTGTAAGTGCGCTTTCCCAAGAGTGTTCTTTAGATTAATAATTATTCAATCATGATCAAGGTATGATTACGTACCCTTCAAATGAGTTATATTATTTAAGGCACATATTCAATCTTTTACATGAAATACATAAAAAATAACTTAATTTACATAAAATATTCATATGGGTTGTATTGTTTTAGGCAAAGATTTGATTTTTTTTTCAATACAAAAAGTTTTAAGAATTTAAATTTTTTAAGGTTTTGAAGATTTCAAACTCATTTTGGTTATTGAGGAACTAAATTTGAAATCTGATGGTTGTTCAACTTTTGGCTTCACCTTCGATCATCCCTATTATGACCATTTGGGTATAAGTGTATAACTGATGTTTTATGTTATGTTGGGTTGAATATTTTGTCTTTTGCTTTTTGTTTTCTTGCTCTTAATTTGATAGCGAACAATGAAGAAATGGATATTAGGGTAAGAAATAAGAATAATTAAAAATGAAGAATATTATGAATAATAAAGCATTTCATTAAATTAGTTATTTTGATTATATTTATTGTGTTAAATTATATGAAGGGTAATTTAGTTTTTATTCAAACTTTGATTGTATTTAGAAATTTTTTACGACTATATATAGTAGCACCCTTTATGAAAATATATTTAAAAATAAATTTATTAATAAATTTTTTATATTTTTTGAACTAAAGAATAAAAAATAATTGATGGTCAAAATTGGATATATAAAAACGAGAACGACTTATAATATGAATTGGAGGTAGTATGATTAGAAACCAAATAACAATAGCTATGATTACTAATATAAAATGAGATACTTTTATCAGCCAAAGACATACCAATAAAGAATAAAATTTCCGAAAGATTAATTACATAACTTTCGTCTCCTCCATGGGATAAATGACACACATTCCCCCTTAAACCGCCTTAATACTTCTATAAATATCCCCTATATTTGGCCAATGGTGCGTGAATTTTACTTTTAAACCATCGATTAATAATTAAAAGTTCCTGAACTCCCCGCACTACCCTAACTTTTATCATCGAGCTGGATTACGATCGACTTCGATCGTGGTCTAGGTACACGGAGGCCCTCGACATCATCGACTTCATCACCACTCCTATTACATTTGCCCTCGGCCCGGAAGCCTGACATCCTCTCGGCTAGTCGAAACTACGGATTCAATATTGACCAAGAAATCCGTGAAAGAAGCACTGCATCACGCGGGAAACAAGATTAGGGCAAGAGCCGAGGACCCGATCGACCCCGACTCAAAGCTCATCCGTGCACGCATGCATAAATGCCCCCAGACGCGCGATCACCAATCACGAGATGAAGAAGTTAAAGCCCCTCGATAAATTGACAAGGCAAAGTTAGACGCTGAGATATCTATGGCCCAAATCCACCAGTAGATGGGCCACGACAAAATCCACCACATCAATTGGCGCCGTCTGTGGGGATCGACGATCCCCTTTCACCAACATCGATCACGCTTAGCAGCCCAGCTGATCGGATCATGCTAGCAACCACGCAGAACCTCAAGACATCTCCAAAGCGGACACCGGGTAAATCCAAGGCGTTCCCTTACCATCGCCGCTACTCCGACGATTTTAATCCGGGGCCACATAAGAACTATGCCCCCTCGAAGGCGCGAGGACATAACCTCCGAAAGGTCCCCCCGTTGGTAAAACCACCTGAGGAAGCGGAAACCAATCATGTGAATGAAGGTCCCTTTATAAGGAGCCCGTACAACACAAAGACAAACGTCATGGCTCGGAATATGATTATGTTCCTCAAGCCACCGTGGATGCTGGGGCAGTATAAAGAATGCTGAAGCTACAAATATGTGGATGAACTCAGAGCATTGCTTAAAGAAATCACCCCGGCCGAGGGGGAATAATCAAACACAGCACGTTGTTGCCATTTTCAAGCCGGTTAAGAAACGCTGCGATGCCAAGAGGGTTTAGAATGCCCAAATTTAAAACTTTCAGCGGACACGGAGATCCGGACAATCACCTTAAAGCTTTCGATTCTCAGCTATCTTTTTGGGGCCAAATAATTTAATTAAGTCTACGCGAGGACGCCCCGAGCAGCTCATTCTCGACAAAGCTAAATGGTTCCAATAAATTGCCATTCCATCGATGGTCAAAGATATAGCTGGACTTGTTCATGGACAAATATGGAGCTTCAATAGTGGCTGATGAGGATGAAAGAACCCTTATGGAGATACAACAAAAACCAAGGGAAACTTTGAGGAGCTTTGCCACCAGATTTGAAGAAGTGGCAACCAATATCCCAATGGCCAATGAAAAAGTTACCATGATCTCATTTTTTCATGGATTAAGATACGGCCCTCTCAAGGAAAAACTTCAGGTTGGAACTCTCCACCCTAAACGAAATAGCCCAACCTCAGAATCCAATATATCAAGCTGGAAGAGGTGAAACTTCTTTCGACGCATTACTTTCCCTGCATCGAAAAACCGAAAGCGAGGGACGAGGCACGAAAAATCATCCCCAAAGCAGGACAAGTGGATCGCCCAAAGTGCCTAGAGAAGCGGTAGACCTTCGGAAGACGAGGGGCAATATCTCCCAGGAAAGAGTACGTGCATATCGTAAAGCTCCAAGTGGTCATATACACCGCCGAGAAATGGCCAAAGTGGAATAATTTATGCACAATCGAGGATACAAGAGAATACTCCTCAAAGCCGAGAAAAAAATCCCCTCCAAACCGGAGGGATGAGAAAAAATATTGCAACTATCATAGCGATCACGGCCACGACAATCGGCGAATGTCGGCTTCTTAAAGCGTGAGATCGAAAAGCCGACAATGGGCCAATCTGCGGAGTTTCGTGAAAAGTGGTGGTACCGAGACAGTAGGGAGCAGTGACGCCTCGCCGCGATAACCGGGCCTAAAGAACGAAATGATCCCCCCGTATAACAGAAGAGTTGGATAATGATTTTGGGGTGGAATAGTAGGAGAAGGTGACACCTCGAATGCTCGAGAAAGTACGAGGAGGTCAGTGTACGCTTTTGGGTCTCGAGCAACTACCATAGATCGGTAATTCCATGTCCTTTTCGACAGAACTCAGGACTGAACTTCCCACGATGACCCTCTCGTCATTACCCCTACTGCAGCCACCCCTCGTGGCACTAATGCTAGTTGACATGGGTAGTTCTCATGGATATTTCTTACCTACAAGCTTACGATAGAACGGACTCCCGAAAAGGATTTAAACCGGTATCTACTCCGTTGACGGGTTCACAGGGCATTCTATATACCCCAATCGGTATAGTCAATTGGATGTCACTGCGGTGAAGCCCCGTGATCTACTTCCATCGTAAGAGCTTCTTTACAAATATGACATCCCGTATCCTTCGTACAACGGACTCATCGGAAGACCGTTGCTCAATGCTCTTAGGGCGGTAGTTTCCGCCCATCTGACATGGCTCCCAAATGAGGAGTAGGAGAAATTCGAGACCAAAAGAAGGCGAGGGTCTGCTAACAAATTTTCAATACCGGTGGCATCACTTTAATCTACTCCCCCACGGTAAAAGAACTAGAGAGAAGCTTGTGCCCCCGTTTCCGTTATAGGTCGAGGATAATAATCCCAAAGAGAGGGAGAGTTACAAGCGTGGGAACCGAATGAGGATCTAGAATTAATCCCATTTATGGCGAACTCGAAGACTTTCAAAAATAAAGTAACAAACCTCCCCTATCATCGCAATAACTGAGAAATCTCTTTGGCGCGAATACGAGGAGGTCTTCGCATGGGGCCCGGAAGATATGCCCGGGTATGCGTGAGTTTTATTCATTGGGCCACACGCATTCTTCAAAGCCTATTAAAACGTAAAAAAGGAACCTTTCCGACGGTAAGAACCTCACCAAGGCCGTATGAGGTCGAAAGTAGGCCGAGAAGCAGCGGCACCGAGCCGCTTTCCCGAGTGGATACTAACATGGTTAAGGTGTGAAAAACCAAACAACAAACGGAAAGATGCTAAGACCGATTTTACCAATCTCAACAAGGCACTTCAAAAAGACTATTATCCGTTGCATTGTTTAGAAGCGCCGGGTCGACGGAAGCCAGGATACGAGATCTTCGATTTTCATTCTCCCTCGGGGTCACCGTATATTCTCTTTCGCACAAGGAGGATCAGAAAAACTCAGCTTTTATCACCGAAAGCACGGCCTCTACCAAGCAGTGGGTAATACCGGGTCAAAACGCCGGGCCACATATCAACGGACGGTGAATCGCCTTGTTCAAGGAGCGTATCGGGAGAAATACGGAGATCTACGACGATACGCTCATAAAAAGTTCTGGTAAGGGATCTACTCACTTGGAAAAATTCCTTGGGGCGGAGAATTCTCGAAGTGTCAAATCGTCATTTCGAGGATAAATTCCGGTATGCCTCCTTTGGGGTTACTCTCGAAAGTTCCTCGCTTGTATGATAAAGTTAGGATCGAGCCCAACTCGGCAAGATCGGTCTCGAACCCCCGCCCATACAAAGTGGGTCCAAAGTTGATGGATGTTTGGCGGCTTTGAGTAGATTCATCTCCAAATCAAAGCATCTAACCGCCATTTTATAGAAAGATCCGACAAGCCTCTAAAGAACCCTTTACGGATGCACGTGACAAGTGCTCCAGCTAATTGAAAGACTATTTGGGATCTCCAAGCCGCTAGTACTGCACTCGGTGGAATGTAAGAGTTGCAATTGTACTCCCTACATCGAGTGGACAAATAGTAAAGGTCCTCATCAGCAAGTAAAGAAACATTCAAAAACCTATCTACTTACGTTAATGGCCCCTACACGGGAGCCGGGAGGAATCATACCCGTTGATCGATAAGTTTGTATATGCCCTTATCATTGCAGCCAGAAAGCTCAAGGCCTATTTTGAATCACATCCTATTAGGGTGTTGACCGATCAACCAATCAAGAGAATCATGTCCACCTCAAGGCCACGGAAGATTGACTACGTGGCTATCAACTCGAACAGTTTGAAATAAGTTACTCCCCGAGAAATAGCATTTAGCCTGTGTCCCGGCCGATTTTCGCTAGAGTAAATGCCTGTATCCCAAAAAGAAGTCCCGGCTTCAAGGGAAGGATAGCCAAGCAGGTCCTCGTTGGAATGATGGACGGGAGCAGCAATGACAAAGGATCGGGGTGAATACTACTGAAAATTCGGGGCGCGAAATGTTCCGAGTATGCCTCTTTCGCTTATCCTTCAAAGCCACCAATAACGAGGCATAATATGAGGCTATCGATCACGGGACTCCAGATAGCACAAGCCCTCAATATTCAAGGCCGCCAAGTGCTGACGCATTCAAAAATTGGCGACGAGCAAATTAAGGAGATCAAGGGTTAAAAGCGCAGGCTCTTATTAAATATCATCATGCTGCTGGGGCAAAGTGGGCCTTAAGTAAAGAGCTCGAAAGCATCGAAGAAAATTACTATGGATATAGGAGTATAAATACAAATCCATAGTTCCGTGGGATCTTAAAGTGCATACATTATCTACCGCTAAAAACATAGTAATTAAATAGGCGAACAGAGGACTTACAAAGCAAATGGAGTAAATCTCCCACCAAAATCCACACGCCCAAACGCCCACAACGTGAATTTGACTTCCTTCAAATTTTGTTGTAATATCAATCGTATGATACCCTAGTTAGTCCACACACCAGAGGGCTAATAATCAAGAACTTAATCTATGCTAGTAAAACATGATGAACAAAACTAGAAAAACCCCAAAATCTCTGGGAGAATTTCGCCAAAGTGGGCTACTAGGTTTTTGGTGAAAAAGTTTACAAACTTATGATGAAAAACCTAAAGTTTATGCTTATATAGGCTAGGTTAAACAAGCCCGATAAGCTAGAATCTGCTATATTACCACTCGTTAACTCTATTAGTTCATTAAGACACTACAATGAAATAAGCATCGAAGTTGAACTATTTAATTAAGCTTAATTAAATAGTAATGAGTCAATATCAATAATCTTTCAAGTTATCGACAAATACTAAATTACTCTTTAACCAATTAAATAACTATTTAATTGATTCTATTTGTTCAATCGATATTCTACATAAATGTAGAATCCTCAGAATTGAAATACATTTCTCAATTATATAGTTCTCTTTAATTTCATACATGAAATATAACTCAACGCCACTGTATGTGTGTGTGACCTTCTAGGCTCAGATATTGCAAGTTGTATAACAATAATAATTGACCAATTACTATTATAACGACACTAGGCAAGATCTTAGCAATCGCCATAACCCCTTAAATTATCGTTTCTAGAACCTCACACTAGTAATAATATACAATTACTAAGTTGAACATTAAGTTCTGATAATCACATTTAACCCAACTGGTAAATGAATTGTTACACAATTGTCGCAATGGGCATAATAAATGGAATCAGTTCTTATTGATTTCCAACACCCCACTTGCCCTTGGACGATTATCTTACAATTCCTTTATCACGCGATCTCTAATGTGAGGGCTAAATTCATAAGAAGGCCACGAACACCCCACAACTTTCTTTACTCGAGTATGAACTCGAATAGCATTTATGGCGCCCATAAACCAATCAAGCACTAACCCGCTGAGGCCCGAGATCTTCCTTTGTATATCAAGGACGGACAAATCCCTCCCAATAGTCAACATCTATCGCTATACTCACCGCGCCACCCAACATATGCCGTTATAATCCCCCGCTTAAGGCGCACGCTTGGTCATAGTCAAAGCACAGCTTGTATAACACGAGAAGTTATATATCGTAGGTCTAAGAATCGACAAACCTAAAAATTCTAAACAAATGTCATAGGACACAGATATACCTTCTATGAATTCGCTTTCACATACCAGCCTCAAATACCGCACCACGGTATTACCTTAGTCCTGTGCTAACGTGATCAATCTTGATCACTAATCAAAACACCATGTTAGTCATGATGCTTGTCGCCCCTAACTATCAAAGATCTCGACTAAGGCCTTTTTATTATCCTATGTTTTGTGCTTCAAGAGGCGTGAATTAACAAATACCATGTTACCTCTAGAAAACATAGACTAACCTAGGGATTTAACCTTTCACTCATCGAGGATACACTACATGTATATTATATGGGATTCAAACATATAGTCATATAGCAAACAAATATATTAAAATATAAGAAGCAATAATATTCAAATATTTGTTCACATAACACAATAGATACATACCGACTCCCCCACTTAATCCCACCACCACCGCGACATCCTGCCTAAGACCTATGTTCGGCTGCAGATGCTCATCATGCTTTGCCCGACTTAGTGGTTTAGTAGTGCGGCTCCGGCCGATTGGCCTCTGCTTCTACTTTTTTACATACTTTGACATCACCTCTATCAAGCATATCTCTAATCAGTGATACTTCTTTCGAGTACGTGCTGATTTATGATGTGTTCGGGTTCCTTAGCTTCGAGCTATTGCCCCAAAGATTGTCACAAAGCAACTCCAATCGGGTCCCTCAATGCTAAAATTACTACCAAGTTCGGGTCACGAACTTCTTTTATCCAACATGCTTCTTACGCTTCAGACGCCGCGATTTACTCAGATTCCGCGGGTGTAATCGGCAACAAAGCATTGCTTGGAACTCCTCCAAGATACCGCTTCCACCGTTGGAGATAAAAATACATACCTGCATCGAACGAGAATGCTCGCCGCTTGAAAACGCGCCTGTACTCGTCATCAAGTAACTCCTCATCTCCACTATATACCAGTTGAAAGCATCTTTAGTTCTCCCTCGATACTTCAAGATGCATCTTCACCGCAATCCAAAGGGCTTTCACTGATTAGCTTGCATCTACTGTTACACTTAGCGCATATACACATCAGGCTCCAGCGCACAACATGGCATACATGATGGATCCTATAGTCAAGCATATGTATGTTCTTTTCACTGCTCATCTCAAGACTAAGTAGCTGACACCGCGCCTCGCCGAGTTGAACTCCACAACTTCATGGGAGATTACCCTTCGAATTACTTCATGTTGAACCTTTGGCCGTACCTTATTCACATAAGTATCCCGACAAAGTCCATCCCCAGCCTCCGGCTCCGATCCTCGTGGATCTTTATTCCAAGTATATATATTGTATTACCAAGTCCTTCATTGGAAACATTTGCACAGCCCAATCCTTGACTCGAGTTTAGTAACCTCTACGTTGTTTCATAATGATAAGTATGTCACCCGACATACAGACTATGAAACGATACATAACTCCCACTTACCTTCTTGTATACACAAGATTCTTCTCTTCGCTTCATTTAAACCAAACCTCGATCGATTCATCAAAACGTAGATTCCAACCGCGTGGATGCCTCGCTTAAGACCACAAATGGACTTTTTGCAATCAGATACCTTCTAAACCTTTAGACATGTAAAGCTTCTCGAGGTTGTACCATGTACACATCTTTCCCTTAAATTTCCATTCAGAGCCGTCTTTACATCCATTTGCCATATTTCATAGTCATGAAACGCAAAGAACGGCTAAGATTATCCGGATGGATTTAAGCATAGCCACGGGCGAGTGTTTCGGCCATAGTCCACCCGTGAACTTGTTTGGAAACCTTTCGCTTACAAGTCTAGCTTGAAAACATCAACGCTTTCCGCTCTTTTATCATGTTTCTCTTAAATACCCATTTACATTCAATAGTATGTTCTTACCTGTAAATCCAACAAGTGACTAAAACCTCGCTTTTGTACATAGAATCCATCTCGTATTGCATGCCTATTTTAAGCCATTTGTCAGCATCCTTGCTGTCTATTGCTTTGTAGCAGCTCGGCCTGCCACTTTCAATGATTTAAAAGCTTCACCCATACCAGGCCTGTTCGGCGATCCCCGCTGATCTCCTAAGTGGTTGGTCTTTCCATAGCTTCCCCGTGGATCAAGAACTGGTCTTCTAAGTGAAAGAAGGTTCCAATTCTTGTGGTGTGTCAGATGCCTCTCCGCATTAGACGAGATCGATATCACCATCACTGAGCTTCATCAAGACGAACACCATTACTTCTAGTCCTTCTCGATATATTCCTTTTCAAGGAATACCCCTGCTCGGGCAATGAAGATTTTATTCTCCCCGCTCATGTAGAAGTAGTAACAACCACCCGCTCTTTGGATATCCTATGAAATAAAGATTTATCGTGATTTCGCTGGGGCGCAAGTTTATCTTTTGTTAATCTCTTAACATGTTTCACGCCCCTAAATCTTTAGAAACCCAACTTTGGGAATCTTCCCAAACCACGCTTCATGGGAGTTTTATCTCGCCGACTTGACAACCGTTAAGGTAAGGCCGCGCTTAGAGTGCATGTCCCCGTAAATTAACTGCAGATTCGTGATAAAGCTCATCATAGATCGAACCATGTCAAGAAGGGTTCGATTTCTCCTTTCGACACGCCATTATGTCAAGCGCAATACGTGTAACTGAACGAAGTACAATTGAG